>NNCF01126407.1:1270194-1316812 GCA_002313205.1 Laupala kohalensis | reverse complement strand
GTTTAAAGAAAGAGAAACATGGAGTAAAGATTTTGTATTACTATTGTGAAATGACATAGACACTGTTTTGTCAGTGTTTACAATGAGACGATTTGCATGGTACCAAGTCGAAAGGTTAGACAAACGTTGGAGCGTTGGCGTGTTTACGTAGTAAATTAGTGTCATCAGCAAAAAGAACCATTTTGCAATCTGATGTGGTTGATGACATGTCGTCCACATACAATAAAAAGAGTATAGGGCCGAGAATTGATCCTTGGGGTACTCCGCAAGTAAGTGGCTTTGTTTCAGAAAGACAACGCTCAAGTATTTTATTTTTAGTATAGGATATTTCTACTTGTTGATATCTATCTTTTAAATAAGAAGTTAGCCATTGATGTGGAAGTCCACGAATGCCTAAAGAATGCAATTTGGTAAGGAGAATTCCGTGATCGATGACATCGAATGCTTTGGATAAGTCAAGAAAAACACCCTGAGGATTTTCTCCACTGTCTAGAGATGTGGTAACATCGTTTAAGAAGGAAAATATGGCGCTTGTAGTGGAAAAGGATTTCCTAAAACCGTGTTGATCGTCAGAGAGAATGTTATATTTTGATAAAAAATCTAGAAGACGCTTATAGAACAATTTTTCTAGGATTTTTGAGAAAGTGGGTAGTAGAGATATTGGTCGGTAATTTCCAATATTAAGTTTGTTTCCTTTCTTGTGTAAAGGTTTCACTTTAGCTCTCTTAAATATATTGGGAAACACCCCTTCCGATAAAGAACTATTAAAAATATTTACGAGTGGATTTAATATAGCGTGGGACGAAGATTTAACAATAAACTCAGGTATATCATCTATGCCTCGTGAAAATTTGTTTTTTAAGGAGCTGATGATTCCCATGACTTCACTGGCGTTAGTTTCGGAAGTGAACATAGAATTGGGTATGTGGGTGGTAATAATTGGAGGACATTGATTTGGATATATTGAGTTCGTTATTTTACCAACTTCTGAGAAGTGAGAATTAAACAAACTTGCGATGTCCTGAGGATTTGACACGATCTTGCCATCGTTTAGTAAAGAAACATTTTCTTCGCGATTTTCAGAAGTTGACGTGTAATTGTTAACAATATTCCACATGGCTTTCATCCGGTTGTTCGATTTTAGTATATGCCTGTCGTTTTCCATAACTTTAGCTGCATAGACTACTTTTCGGAGAATAGTCTTATATTTACGAAAATAATTATGGAATTCGGGTGGCTGGTTATAGCGTTTTGAAAGATAATATAAACGGCGTTTGTTTTTTGAAGAAATTCTTATCCCTAGGGTGATCCATCTATTGTATTTTTTTGTGTTAATTAACTTGCGTTTTATGGGAAAACTAGAGTTGTAATGTTTTAGGAATGTTGAGATAAATACATTGAATTTGTCGTCGGTGTTTTGGCAATTGTAAACATCTTTCCATGTTTCTTCACGCAAATAATTTACGAATATGGATTTATTTATGTCATTAAACTCTCTTGTAAATTTGTAAAGGATTTTAAGCGGTTTTAGTGTATTATTAATAGTCAATACTTGAGCAAGGTGATCACTGTATCCGGCGATAAACACTTCAGAGAGATACGAGATTCCATTGTTGACTATAATTTGATCTAGCAATGTTTGAGATGAGACGGAGAGGCGAGTGGGGTCGTTGATCGTAGTAATAAGGTTGAAGGAGTCGATAAGATTCTTGAATCGATTAACTGGTGAATGTGCAGAGTCGGATGTATTCAGGAAATCGATGTTGAAATCGCCACATATAACGATTTAGTAGATTTATGTGTGATATGTTTTAATTAAAACATTTTCGAAGTTCCGAAAAAATATGTCAAGATCTGATTGAGGAGGTCTATAAATACACAAAACAACAATACCGGTGTCGGTCAGATTAACTGCAGAAAATTCGAACACACTATCTACGCAGAAGTTCTCGTAGCCTGTCAGTGGAGAAGATAAAATATCATTACGAACGTAGATACACTTACCTCCGGGAGCATGTTTGCCTTTAAAATTTTGCCGACAGTAAGAACTTGCTAAATAATAATTAGAAATAGCAGTATTGTTAGTTGAAAGCCAATGCTCTGTGAGGCATAGCAAATCGAATCGACTTTCGTGTAACAGAATTTCAATTTCTGTCAATTTGTTTGAAAGGGATTGGACATGATGAAATATAATTATTTTATTTTCGCAAAGTGTTTGTGATTCACGAGAAATGGTATCGACGTTAGATTGAGGAGAGGAATTTGAATTTGGTGCAGCTTCAGCTTCTACATTAGTGATGTATTTTATGTTTATTATAATTAAACATTAAAAATAGATATATAATAAAATAATCTGACTTAGTCAAATCAGTGAAATCGTGATGATTGGTAGAAATATACATTTTTTTTCTTTTAGAGCCATCAAAAATTTACGAAATCATTCTCACATGATATTTTGTAATGATGTTGCACTAAACAAATTGAAGAAAGGTTTTTTACTGGGAAGCTGGTTGCAAACCTAAGTGTGAAAGTAAGGCATCAGTAAAAACGTAAGTACATCAAAATAGAGACGAAAAATATAACCAATATTTGAAAATGGCTCTTAAGATAGCTACGCTAAGGAAAACTAAGTTTTTAAGATAGTTAACTCAATTTAATTTGTATTGCATAACGCTAATAAAATACTTTATACTGCCTTTCTGCACAACCGTTTCAGAAATGTTGGCTTTTCCTAAGAATTGTTTCCGGAATAATCTGATAGTATAATCTGTGCTACATTAAAGGGAAACTACTATTTCACCAGCTAACAGAAATGATATCTTAATTATTTCGTGAATGTTCATCCTACATATTCATCCTAGCCACTAATATCATAGATGAATAAGGAATTCGATTTCTTATCCTCCTTGAGTGCATACAAAAATTAGTAGAATGTTGAAAATTTATGTGCGAACTCAGTCCAGACTTCTCATTATCAAACATCGAATGATTAAAATGCATTATGCATGAAGTTAAGTTGTGACGCTTCCTAACTTTTTTTCAAGAAAATATACATTAGCAAATGGAAATTGAGTCTAATTTTAAAACTATTATAAATTTGATAGCGAGACAAGTTGCTTAAAATTTAAGAAATAGGTGTAAGTTGGTAGTTTAAAGCTATNGGGGGGGGGGGGCGGATACTTGATTTGGCTGGCTGGGGAATTTCAGGGTGCCGGATGCCCTTCCTGTCGCACCTCCCGTGTGAGATTAATGAATGATATGGGGGTGAATGCTGTTATGGAATGATAAGCAGGGGAAACGGGAGTACCCCGAGAAAACCTGCCGCGAACACCGCTTCGTCCACCACCTCGAATTCTACTTGGATCGGACCGGGTTTGAGCCCGCGTCCCCACAGGTAGATGGAGCATGCGTTAGGCACTAGTGGATAGTTTAAAGTTAATTCATTAATATGTTCAAGTAATGAAGAAATGGCTTGTTCAAGAATCTAATTTAAACGGTACACAAACATTCAAATACTCTTACAGGTAAGCACCGAATTCGACGCTGTATTTTAGAGCAGAATGCAAACAATGGTACTGATTACAAACACACATAATCCCTTAAATAGTGTTTCTAGTTCCGGTCTCGTCTCTTATTTTCATTCAATAAAACACCATTAATCTATCGTACATTATTGTTCTCTCCTATTTAATCATGAAGAATACAAAAAAATTATGAATTGCTTCAACATAATTCTCAAATGAATTGTGTATAAAAGAAATACTGATTTTTGAACATGGACTGTTTCCACTGTCAGTACTTTGTTCTATAGAGTAGAGGATTATCAAAGAGTCGCTTACACGATGACAAACCCAACTCTAACCCACGCATCCCACCTGAAGTGGCATAGAAGTAACCTGCACTGAACCATGGCACCTGACCCGAACGGTACCGGCGTTCTACCTGCGCCCGCGAACTGGCTGCTACTAGTCCCGCAAACATTTCCGCGTCTATTTTTTCCACTTGTCGGTCAACGCAGCATAACAGAAATTTAATTTGGCAAATCTAACTTTTAAGTGGACCATTTTCTATACTAGTGCGAACTAAGGCATCTCTATTCTTTTCAAACAGCGACTCAATGTTTTTCGGAAAGTATCCCCGCTTCTCCTCTCCACAAAGGTTTACTACTCAAGACCATTCGCGCAGGAAAAGCGACGGCACTAGAGTAGCCTCGGCGCGTCGCAGACATAGGCAACACGGGTCGAGTCGCTGTCGATGTTCCGACGCTCCAGTTCCGGAGAAGTGCACCTCGAGGCTAAAAGCACATTCGCCTCCTCCACCCCCCTTCCACTACACAACATCCCTCCCCTCTCCACACACCGCGCTGTCTGCTCGAGACGAAAGTAGCTGGAGAGCAGGTTGCAGCAACACCTGCCCGGGCCGCGACCCCGCATTGGCGGCCACAAGGCGGCACCAACACAACCGCGATGCCACGCCGTTCACTTTCCATTCGAATCGACAGATTCATACGTTTCAGCTTTGAACAAAGAAGATGAAACTGTTAAGCGACAATTCAAATATTTTATTCTAACCTTCATTCAGTGGATTCATTTTCTTTATCTTTTCTATTTTCACTGAATCAATAAATACGACTTTTTGCGGTAGATTTAAAATTATTTCTAATTAAAATAAACACATTTCGTCAACAGGTTTGACGTTATCTCAATAAAGGCCATACGGATACATGGCATTCATTTCACTGTAAACATGCATACATGCATTCATTTCATTCATACACTGTATAATTTAGATAACTTATCTGTGTCAGATCGTAAATTCTCTGCATTACTAGTAATTTTTATGTTCATAATTTCTGAAAGTATCGCTTCATGTAAATTAAATCTACCACAAACAAATCGTATTTATGAATTCGTAGTTCTATGGTTTTAATTTTGGTCACTTTCATGTATGCGTTACTTTACACTTTCTTTGTTTAGGCTGCTATGTTTATTCCATGTAATGGTGTAGTTGTATTCGTTCTCACAATATGCTAACACCAGAGTTACTCTTACAATATCACGGAGAGCTCTCCTTTCTTTATTTTTACCATTAATGTAATATTCGTTCCGCACACCTGAAGGTGATCCAAACCTAGGGTTGAAACGTAAAGTTCAATGTTATAAGAATGTGGGTGTAATAAAGACTTCTTGTCTTGAACTTGCTTGTAAGCTTTACCATGGTCAAAATCATAAATAAGGTTACTCCGATGTAAGTGAAAGCATTGAAATATATGCGAAATCCATTCACAAGTCTTTCACTCGATCAAGTCTCACACGTGTGTATTGTGTATAATGTTCAAGTTTTTAGAGTTTTAAATCGTTGACACGTGTCGTGGATATACACGTAAGAAAGTAGACGAATAAATTGTTTGATAAATAAGGTCGTTTTTATTTACGTTTTTTATGTAAAAGAATCACGAAACTAATTCATTTTCAACTATAATTCAAAGGAATAATATTGAGAAGTATATAAGTATGATACATCATATTATTTTTCTTATCATTTAAAACTATTGTTTTTAAAAAGTTAAATATGTTTTGAGCACAGTAATATGTCTCGTAAGACTTCCAAACAAAAATAATCGAAGGGAGGATTGCAGGGAAGAGAGGAAGAGGAAGAAGGCTTAGATCCACACAACAGAATGGTGGATGTCATTAAAAATGTACGAAGTTACCATCAAATTTAGGGAGAGGAACAGGACAGATGAAAGTGGAGAGCGTCCAGTCGATACCTTTCGTGAGACATGTGCAGTGTCCGTTTTCGAGGAGGGCAGTGTCCGTATGGGGAAAGTTCCCCACAACAAATTTCAACAACAAAATCACTTTTTTCGTACCAATCTTCAATCATTTAAGTAACTGTCCTCACTCCAAAGAAAAAAATTGATTAAGCGCAAGTTCGAAAACTTTCGGTTCTGAGGAACGGGTCTTGATATTCCTGATCCCATCACTCCTCTCCACACAACAGAAGAAATTTATCGGAATTTCCATTTATTATTTTACTAGTCGTAATACATACCTTCAAACCATTTCAGGTTCTTTTCGAAAACAACATTTCTTAACGGCAAGATTATTCCAATATTTTATCAGCAAGAACGATTCCTACGATTAGTTAATTTTAAGGTTTCAGCATAAATATGAATAAAAAAATATGAACGAACAAAAGGATCATTAATTCCTGTGACTCCTCATTCCTCCTCCTGAAATTATTAGAAGAATAATTTAATCAAAATATTTAAAATACTGGAATTAAAATAACTTACTAATGGAAAACCAAACCAACCCAGATTAAGCTACGACCATCAGTCCATAAATATCAAAGAGAAGAGCAATGTGTAATATCGGGAATACATTTATTCATGCTAAAAAATAGCTCATTCATTAAATGCGCGACAGAATTACACATATAACATTACAATTGCTAGCTTTAGTAATTAAGTTCAGTGGAGTGAGATTTATAAACATTAATTAAATTAAACATACTTAATTAAAATGGATTATTAAACAAACCATATCACAGTAACAGTACAACGGTGCGACCATGTGCATAGTCCTCTTGAAGTGAATCAATTTGAGGTACACCAGTTTAATATTATTTAGAAAAACATGTGAAACAATTGTTTGTCAAGCGAAAAAACAAATCTGTTACAATAACAGTATCAGTTTTGAATTAAGTTTAATTTGTGAAATTGATGCATCTGAAAAGGAACATACGTGTGGTCGAACTTTATGCTGATAGTGTAATGTGGTTTATTTAATAAATAATTTATCTGAAGTAGACGAAGTGTATTATATTTAAATTATCAATTCGGACGATATACTCTTCTTTATAAAATATACATACATCTGAATAAGTGAGAAACGCACGAACCTAGCAGACCACAGTCTACATTGTACGCAGGAACAGGAAAAAAATAATTCCTGTAACGCAAATGGGTTTAACAAATCTCAAGACACGTGTAGACGAACGCAGTCTTTAATATTACAAATCAATAATTTTTACAGGTTTTTTTTTATTTGCAACTATTTCATCGAATTTTGTTGATTATATCCACAGAAGAAATTGTTTTCAGTAACTGTCAACATCCAGCGCTAACATCTTCGCTCTTATGTAGGATGGGCACCGTATTTTGAACCACAGTATCTCACATCACCGGTATTTCACACTATAACTCTGCCAATAAAACCATGATTACTTTTATGCACATTTATTGACTAAAATTATCAATTTTTAAAGCTTCCGATGAAATATATTTCTCCTATAACATGCTACAAAAAATAAAGAAATAAATAATATTGACAAAAAGTAGTTAGACTTCAAATTTTGGTTACGTTTTATCTTACAGTTTTAAGTATTTACTCTCTAACATTTACCACTCCGATCCCTCTTTCCCTCTTTTTCTCAAAGTCTACTATGAGATTCTTTACAAGCGTTGCAAGTGCGCTTTTATTGTGAATATAAATTGGGTGACTTTTCAACATTGCTAAGTAGATAAAAGACAACATTCTTCATTTGCCTTGATAACATGATTTTTAACATAAAATCACTTTCCCAAGGAAACAGAGAAAAATGTCTTATCTATATAGCTCCTAATTGTTATTTTAATGTCATCCTCAGATTTTTCTTCGAGTAGGGTAGCATGCATCAACATGGACCATGACCAGGGACGGCAAGTTATGGGATCTGGACAATTTTCTCTTTTTCCTTTACTTACTCTAGATCTACACGTTTTAACATTTTGACATACTCATTCATAATTCTACAATTTGAATAGTAAAAAGAAAGATAAGAAAATCGGCATGTTTTATGACTCGTGGAGGCAAATATGGCACTGCAGTTCAGAAAAACATTTGCATCCTGAGCAGAAGACTCGACATTTTGAGACAGATGTAAAAACGTCTGGGTAGATTTTTGATAACAGTTAACAGGACTTCGCAGTAAATATATCATAGGAGATTCCAGATTTGGACTAATGATCTAATGACGCGCTTCTGACCAAGATGTGAAAGGTTTTGTTTCGTAAATTACAGAGAAAGAATCAAGTCCACTATGGGTGAACGTTAGATCTTTTTGGCTCTCATATTTTTCTAATTCAGATAATAGAATTGCAAATCACAAGATGGAGGATCAGTATTTTATTACATTTTACTTCGACAAGTTCCTGCGGTATGAGAGTCTAACTTAGCGATGTACTTTGTAATCGTGTAGATAAATGATTTTATTTTATAAAACTGATATCTCTAGAATTTTAATTGTAAAACAATGTAGAATTTTATGAAATTTATCAAAAATTGAGCAGCTATATTGAAAGAATCAACATGCAACAACCCTCGTAATGACTCTCAGCTTCATGTAACATCACGTTACAGTAAGTAATAAACAATCACGCGAGTTAACAACAATTGTTTTGAATCAGCGCGCAGTTTTTGTTTGTCAATGGCCGGTGTTTACAATAACTTGACGCTACAACCACAGCAATGAACAACTGAACTGTTTTCAAAGATTAGACATATTACCTTTTAAACTCGATTGTATAATGATAACAAATTTGAAAAATAAAGAATAGAATTTCAGTAAATATTAACAAGTTACAGCAACTCAGAATTTATATCCCCCACCCATATCCCCCAATATAATAAATTGAACAGGTTTCCATACAATTTCACCGATTCAAGATTGATGAAATATTGGCTATACACCGCAATATACGCACGGTTAAACAAAACTGCGAGAAAACCTGTCAACACAACATCCGAGGATCAGCGTCCTCTCCATTCTTCAAGTTATCTTTATCCCTCCGCCAGCCCCTGGAGATCGAACGCGAATTGCTCGGATGGAAACTTCGGATGAGCACATCGTAGCCCGCAGAGAACGACGAAGATGAACGACAGCGGGGACCGAAGGCGGAGCGAAGCTGGAGGAAGAAGGAGCCCGGATGCTGGCAGCCGCCGCCTCCTCCGTCTGTTCCTCCATCGCCAGGGCGCCCGCTGACCCACTTGTGAAGCAGCGCGCGACCCCCACCGCCAGCGACCATTAGCCGGCGACCGACCGGCAGCGGCGGCGGCTCCTCAAGACGTGCAAGCGATTCACGCGCGCGTGCGCGGAAGGGCGGTCCGCATGAAACCGGAGAGCGACGTCTCCCAAAAACAAAATACATACTGGGACTTATGGCGCACGATCGATGTCTACGTATTCACAAACATAATTTGTCATCCTTCAAAACGTCTTACCTACACCAGATAATCGAAAGACGTAGCGTAGAGTTAGTATCTTCGTTCCTTATTCACAGTTTCCAACCTGCTCGGTCAAACTGGGTGAGGTTTTCAGCTAGGGTTTCCCAGACTTCCGTTAGGTAAAGTAGATTCCAGTATATCCAGCATCTCTCCTTCCCAATTCCTTCATCTAAATCATGTGGTTAGGTAGCAAAGGTCTGAATTTCGCAACGTCAAAAAACAAGACAAATAAATAAATTTCGTATACAAATACTCATTGAAAAATTTTCAACCATAACCAATTTTCTTAACAATTGTCAACTATTTGTAACAATCTGGTCGTGTAAGGGTCTTTTGCAAGTTGAGTCGAGAAACACACATCGAGTAGATTTATTCTTCCTCAAAGCAACATACATTATCCCAATACTAGATTTAGAACTGTCTGAGCATCCATTAACGAAACAATGGTATAACCCTTACCCGACTTTCCGATTACAATAAAAACATGATTCAATGTAATATAGCTTTTCATCACAAATGAATTCTTTCTCATAAATCATTTATTTAAAGGAAAAAGAACAGTATAAGGGCGAATTCCAGTCGCCACGTATAGAATAAGGGATCACTTAAGTAATAAGTGTTTACTTATTATGAGGAACCACAAGTGGTTTTGTATTCCACGGACTATAATAAGAAAACTTTTAAGTGCATCCCAGAAATAAGTAAAGATATAGAGATGCGTAGCATTTGGCAACTGGAGGAAGTCAATTATTTATTTCGTGAACTGTATACTCCTTGCCTCGGTCGCCATACAACTGTATTTGTTTAAATTGAATTTAAACCAGTTCATTTGAGTTCTACCTATCCTTATTTTCTGAGTTTCGTTGCTTCCGGTGGCAATTTGTGTTATTTGTGGTTCGGTTCTACTTTTTTATTTTTTCAGTATTCTTGCAGTATTATTTATTTGTGCCCAATAAATAAATTTGTTAATATAAATTGTTATTAAAAAGTTTAGTGAACAACAATGTTTATTTCAAAAGAGTATATTTCAATTAATGTTTTAAATACTATTAATGATTATTACATTATGATTTACCATTACAATTACTTGGAAAGACACTTAAAATTGACGAAACAGTATTTCATTGAAATGACTAAAACTTCACAAAAATTTTGCATTTGCACTTCATAAAATCATTATAATAGAACAATTTGAGTACTCTCTGTATCTCATTTTCATAATTTAAAAAATGAAAAGTACCCATTATATGAATATTCAAACGTATATTTTGGTCACATAACCTCACATTGTACTAGAATCAAGATTATTGAGGATTGATCCTGTTGTAAAGAATCTCAAAGCAATAAAGATCTCGGAT
The DNA here is from genome assembly GCA_002313205.1 of Laupala kohalensis. Lineage (NCBI taxonomy): Eukaryota > Metazoa > Arthropoda > Insecta > Orthoptera > Trigonidiidae > Laupala > Laupala kohalensis. The sequence goes on along the minus strand of NNCF01126407.1, from coordinate 1,306,185 downwards.
GTATTTCCTCAGCACTTTTAGAATACGTCTTCGTGGAATTTTTCAAACTTTCCGAATTCATCATGCATTTTCGCAAACTTCTGCATCACCATGAGACTAGAACACCATGTCCACCAGTTTTCTCGCGAGCATAATTCTCATAGGTCCACTTTAGTGGGCGCCAACCCACACTTATAGCAATGAGTGATTCCTTAAGAGCGGTTTCTGGATTGCGAATGAGTAGTACACGTGTTTACTTATAATAAGTAGCGACTCTGAAATTCTCCCTAATTCTCAAAATCATATTTGTTATCCAATCGACATATGAACACATTCATATTGGATTTTCTCTCTCGAGTCTGTTTCATTCCATAAATATAAATTTTACTGCATGCTATTACTGCTTTTTTTTCATTCAAATAAGTTTGGTTTCATCCGTACTCAACCTTTTCTTTCGGGTAGAGGCAGATTTCAAATACAGGCTCCCTCGGCTCTCGCATAAGGGCGGCGGTGTATTGTAATAATTAATGTCGAATTTAATTATTTTAATAGCTACGATTTATAAACAATATATTCCAAATAATATATAGTTTGATAATATTACGTACTTGTGAGCTATATTGGTTTTTGTGTTTTATTAAATACAAATTTGTTAGTATTCTGTTTATATTATAACTCGAAGATTACTTTATATTATTATCTAAGGAATGTGCTTAAATTTTCTCCTCTGCCTTCGGGTCTTTGATGGGATAGTGCCTTGCTTGCTCCCGGCGAATAATTTAGTTAATTGTCCTCCACGTGGTCGTACGCAGTTTGTAACGGCTTTTTTTACAATAAATTTATTTATTTATTTATATTTCTAAATGAATCGTTGGTACCACTGTTCTGGACGCAGCTGAGTCGTTCAATATTTGTCCCGCACTTACTCTGTCGAGAGCAAAGGTTACAGTCTCCAAAAAACACAGAGAGACCAGCGTTTAACAAGTGACCCTTGTGGAGCAACTTTGAAGATGGAAGCAAGTGTGAACGAAGGACTAAATATATACTGACAAAGGACGAAAAGTACACTAACTTAGAGAATATCACGGAGAAGAGAAGAGAATAACTACAAAACGAATGTAAGTTCGTGGAACCACTTTCCCCAAGTTTTAATACAAATTTGTACCCAGTTGGACAAACAAAAGACCCAAAGAGTAGAATGAAATATTATTTTTTAGCGACACATAGCCATTTTAATAACACAAAGAAAATATAATATTTGTAAAAAAAATCTAATGCGGATGGCCAAAATAATATCTTTAAAAATTCAGCAAACAAAAAAAGTTGATCTCAGTTTCCTTTCGTCGCGAAACTTTCATGTTCATTCTACATTATACGAAAACAAAGGAATAAGAAATAAATACACTTTTATGCCTTGAATTTTAGTAATGAAAGGTCTATCCTTATTTATTCAACTCTAAGCATAAATTAATTTTAAAAATAGTAGAGACACAGTTATACTAATCAGCAGTAAAATTGTGAACCATGGACAGACCCTTTCAACACTAAACGATTCAATCAAGTATTACGTTAGAGCATGTAATAGTGAGTGAACGGGAAGCACGCATTTAGCTGGAGTGGCGGGCGCAGAATCAGGGTTGGAGAGAGGGATGGAGGGCGGAGGGGATGGAAGGAGAGCGGCGGACAACCACGCCCTGAACAGACAGGAAGTGATTGAGCACTGCCGAGCCCACGCCTCCACTGTGACCTAGTACATCCCTCGGAACGTGAAGGTACACAGACGCCAGATAAGGGTACACACTTTCGGAATACAATACTCCATTCATGTCAGTAAGTTCAAGATGATTGATTCGTCATGTTAATACGTTTGTCATATTACTCCACACGAGTCTTCACGACGCGATGCTTCGTATATAACAACGATAAGTTTCATTATAACCTTCATGTAACCGAAAATGTTTAAAGTCATTACTTTTGAGCGTGCGGGTCGGGGGGTTTGAAGTGATTGATAAATAAATACTCCGATAGTCATAGACATGTCTCACAATACCTGAGTTTCATAACGAAACCACTTCGTTCACACATCAAAATCAAATTCAAGATTTAAAAAAAGGTTAACACCATTTGAAGAGATACGAGCGATAACGATTGTACGTAATATTAGCGAAAGGAAAATGGGAAACGTGATCTCGAAATATTAAAATTGAGATCATAATACAGCAAATCAAGACAGGAAGCACGTTTGCAAACACATCCTCGTTCCAATACAGGATATATTCATTATGACACCATCAACTCATCAGCCACTCTTCACTTTTTTCTCGTATCCCAAGACCTATTAACAATTCATTAGTTGTCAAGCATAACGTGTAAAGTAGTCACAAGAAAATCAATTGGTTCCTACAGGCAGCATTTGAGTCTCAAAAACGTCCGGGAAAAAGTACGTGTAAATTAATTTTACGGCGAGAGGTGATGCATCACTAGGTTCCATGCGCTCCGGAGACTTCTCGAGGCTGCCGGCTTCCTTGTGTTTGCCCAGATCGATAAGAAGAGATACTAGTCCCTCCACCCCACCCCAGGCGTTCCTCAACCGGCCTGGAGGGTGAGACTCGGAACAGAGATTAAGTGGATATACCGAACATAGTAAGCATGTTAAGAACATAGCAAGGGCGGGACTGATGCCAATGCCCTCTCAAGCATATATGACACAATTCACGTCAAATTTTAATCCGAGAAAAGATCATTACCATTATACATTTTTAAGAGAAGTTTGAATGATAAATTGCAATTACTTGAACAAATTGAACTTTTGAAGAACAATAATATTAAATAAATAAACAAATTTTTGTAAACAAAAAAATTGTAATAACGTTAATTATATTTCAACTGTATTTCATCCCGCCGTAGAACACAATATCTTGTAAACTTGCGTTATCGAAGTTGCATACTTTAGAAATCTCTGTAGAAATACTACGTTTTGAGATGACGTATTGCCTCTGTCATGCCAGCCAAAGAATGAAATATATAAGTGATCATCAAAGAAGATACTGATAAATATTTTACATAAAACATTTTTAATAACATGTAAGAGCTTTATAAGAGCCTCACAACTCGCACATAGTGTACATGGTGCAACAAGTAATACGTGATGCAATTATTAAAGATATGCAAAGAATTTACTCACTACGTGTCTAAGGCCTCTAACACAGAAACACAACCATTATATGACAAAGACAAAAACGCAAAGTAATTTTGCCCCTTAAGCGGAAGTATGAGAGGGATGGGGCAAGAGAAAGAAGTAGGTGAGGAAGAATCAGATGTTGGAGAAAGCATAAACGTAGAGAGGATGGAGGATATTATTAACACACTAACCCAGTACACGTTTCACTCAATAGTTCATCAAAATTATCTGCGAGCAATAGGATTAACTGCAAGATAAAATTTACTCGTAAGATACAATCTTTTGGGGATGCAACACAACTGTTACATGGCGTGAAGGATGCAACACAACTGTTACACAATGTTTAAATGGTGTAAGGAAAAGAATCGCAAATCCTTACGAATCACGAACAAGTAAGCAGAGTGAACTTTGAAAGACATCATTTTCTTAAAATACTACGCTCAGTATTTAATCGTCGTTCGCAGTCTCCAAAACTAAAACATATGAAATGTGTTACTCATATTTATATATTTCATACCATCTGTTTGTGACAAGCAATAATGGAGAGATGTTATAAAACCTTTTACATGTTACTTTCGTATGAATCACGAAGATTCATACATCTTCAATAATATTGTACGTACAATTCTTTTAAATCGTTAAGTAAATCTATAGATCGTAATTTTTACATGGTAACTCTCGGTACATGTCCCTTTTTCTCCGGTCATTCTCGAGCAATTGCAACACATCAATAAAGGACATTTCTTTACAACAGTTGTTCGTTTATGTTAACTTCCATTTTCCAGTAAGCTAAAGTAAGTTTTAGTAGAAATATTGTCAGAGTATTGTTTCGAACTCTGGATGACATTAATATAAGACAGGACGTGCAGCAGACACCCTGAAAACCGCAAGAAACATTCTCAGGAGAGCTGTAGACCTTGATTCAGCAGCTCAGTTGCTACTAGCGAAAGGAGGGCTAGATTCGGGAGTTTCTCGACAATATAAAACGAAGACACAACAGAGCATAAAACTAGGTGCAAATAACATTTTTTAAGAATTTCTCTACTAGCTTTTTCTCCAAGAATAAATGACATTATTGACTACATTGCAATTCATCGTCAGTTACGAATGTGGAAGAAAGAAACGCAGAATAAACCACTCTTCCGCAAATAGTGCCAATATGAGAGATTTTCCTCACACTCATGGAATGGCGCTTTACTGTCAATACGAAACACGGCAGCAAGTTAGAAAAAAAATGGCTTATATCTATATAAACCTTCCAAGTTCTCAAATGCATTGGTGATTTTTAACCATTTTCAGTATTTTTCTGGTTTAAAGTTTTAAATTAGTTTTACAGAATTTATGAGAATTCTAGAGTAAGTGAGAACAGATCGGTGAAACATTCCCCATAACATTATTTCCGTCAAAGCAATATAAGTTTTTCAGTAGTTATAACACTTGATGACAGTATACTACAATGATTTACTTGGAATATCGATCCAGTTTAACCATTCTACAAAAGGCCGTTAATACAAACATGTTTTCTTAACAATTATTTAACTGACGTTACGGAAAATTATGCATTAGTTTCGATTATGCAATTGTGCATTTTTTCAGTAATCCAATTCCTGACCACTTCTTTCGCCAGACGAGAAATAAACAAACAAGACATATGCATCCAAATTGTAAAGCAATATTTCAGTTAAGCATCCCTTAGTGCATCGCAAAGGCCTCTATATATCGACGCCTGGCGACAGCGACACTGATGACGACGTGAAGTCTTTGGGGTGAGTCACCGAAAGTCCCCCTGCCATACGCGTGACGCAAGGGTACTCGCAGAACGACGCCCCCGCAGCCGCTTTTACCAGAGGGAGAGAAACAGAGAAAAAAAAGCGTGTGTAAGAAAGGTCCTTTAAAAAGGGTTGCAAGTATAGAAATAAAAGTTACGTGAATGAGGAGGACAAATGAGCAATAATGAGAAATTAATATAACATGGAAAATACGATTAAATATTTTCTTAGTAACTTGCATTATCATTAAGTTAAAAGCATTATCAAATTAAATACAAATATGAAACAATTTTATCAATTTAAATACTGTAAAATATAATACCAGACGATTTATGAGTAGCTGACGGAAAACCACAAAGTAGGGCTTAGTACATGTAAATGATAAATCAAAGGTTATTTTCATAGATAAATTGGAACAAAAGGAAAGATATAAAATTGCATCTACAATGAAAAATTCCCCAAAGGAATTTTTTTATTTTTATTTTTTTCAATGCATAGCCACAACCAATTTTAAAAACATTTATGCTCGTTATTATGATTATAATACATAAAGCTGCTTTCAAGAAAAGTAGTCAATACATCATAAGAAACGGATAGGAAACACTTTTACTCAACAGAAATATCATATTTTTACTTCAAAACCAGACGGGCAAGGAAGTTCATCACATGCAAATTAAACACCTTTCGATACCACGAGGTTCAATTCAAAATGTCACACGTAAAAGCTATTTCCGACTACAGAGATACCATTCCCCACACGAAATCCAAGCATCCTCCCTTGCTCTCACAAACATGGCATCGAAGATTAAAATACTTAGGGAATTTCTTAATATACTAATTTACTTCACAATACACTCTCCGTAAGAGAGTACCACACTGAAGTTGTGACTCAAAAGGTGAAAATCCAAGTTACGGTGAATAAGATAAAAAAGCGTCGACGACTGGGGCAACATAATACGCAGTTCTCCGTGAAATGACATCCTACAATTTCTTGGCATTGCAGTCTCTACAAATTGAAATCTATGCCATGCCGTTTCCTGAACGTTTCGACGGAGTTCGTTCAAGTGACGTTGGGCAGAGGAGAGCAGAACGCTGATCTACACGCTCCGCAGACGGGCAAGTGGGCGCAGGCGTGTGGGCGGATAGGGGAACCAGCGGAAAGGGAAGATGAGAAGGACGAAGGGACGTGGATCGCGGGCATACGCAATCGAGCTATGTGCGATGAAGGAATGAAAGGTTGGGTTCATAGAAGAAAACGGCAGAGCAGAGATCCGCAAGGTAATCGAGTTATTAATTAGTTCGAGCAATTTTCAATCGTACAGAGATCACAATGAACCAAGAAGTGGTTATATCAAACTAACGACCCTACAATAGCACATGACCTTCAACCCATCATTTTTCTACTTTGATAAACTAAGTATATTCAATAAAATTCTGTCATTTTCCTTGTCATGACATGTCACAAGCACACAACTTTTCTGCCGAGTAAGAGAGGTAATTATATTCAATTACAAATTCTATGAGTCTTCAACTCTCCACAAAAGAATTAGCCATTCTGACTTCATGACGTCGGAGAAAGTTTCCTTCTAACAAGAGAGCAAACTAAAGCTGATTTCGAACAAGAGAAAAAAGAATGCAAAATTAAAACTGAAAAAAAAATGGTAGGAATTGCTCCCACAAATAAGTTTTTGACAGATGTGATAACTTTGGACAGATTAAAATGGCGACGAGCCTGAAATCGAATCCGGATCCATTCCCGTCTCGTCGCCATTTTCATTTGTCCGAAGTTATCATATATAATTCTCCACTTGTAGACATGACGAAGAAATACATGCAAGTTTTTCCATTATACCTCACGTGTTTCAGAAAACTGTACCACTTCAGGCAGACACAAAGGGTAAAATCACCTCATAATACGAGATGACTGATGAACTGTTTCGACTCACGACACTTGCCATTCAATCATGAGGTAACATGGTACAGAACGATGCAGTACAGGATGATTAAATATATCTACATTCAGAATATAAATAAACTGCTTAACTTGACCAAATGGTTTAAAAATTGTTTTCCGCATCGCGTCACTATCACAGATCATTTTTACTTGACTAAAGCGTCAGGACAAATTATTCGACATCAACGATCAATGAAACCACAATACACAATAAAGTTACAGAAAGAGGATAAATATCAATATTTTTGTCACATATAAATGAAAAATGCGAGTTATAAAAGCCAAGTTGGGAAAAGTTGCAGTTCTTACACCACTTATAAGACATATTCATTTACTTAATTGAATACACAAATTATACATACAGTTGCACTCAATGATGAATACTCAATAACGGATTCGAATCTTCATTTAATTGAATGAATCAGAATGCGTACAAGAAACTAGGTGAAAATATAGTCCAGCAAAACAAATTTCCGAACGTAGCAATTTTGGTTGGAAACCACACTTCTTGTAAATACAACATTTTTATAAATCGAGCGGAAGAACCTTAGCCTTACAAACTGAAGATGTGTACGTCCATATTCTCTTTCTCGCCTGACGATCTATTTGTGTTGAAAGGAGACATTTCATCTTGCTGATTTCTCAAAGTCATTAATCCTATTATTTCAGCAACCTCTTGTATCCGTCCCGATAATATAACCTCTTTTAATTCAAAACAAATTAGACTGAGATTCTTTATATAAGAAAGAAAAATCCATTCAAGTTGTATATAAAAAAGGAGCTTTTAAAAAGATGATTGAATGGCAAGTTGATTTGTTACGTTACGAAAGGAAAAGTATGTAATATCGTAATATATGTTTCATCACAAGAATTTTCTTTTTATTTGTATTTTCTCATAGTTTTTAGTCCCTATGAATTTCAATACTCCAGCAGCGGCGGGAGACATCAAAAGAAAAATAACATAACAAAATTCTAAACTCTACTTGAAATGCACGTTTTAACGGAGATTCTATTTCATTAATCGGAACCAATGGTACAAGAAAATTCGACTTCAGAAATAGACTACTTATATCGGTTTCAGTCAGTGGTGGATCTAGACCGTAATCAAGGGGGCGGGGCTAACCGGGAGCATATTTGTTTAAAAATTATGGTTTTACAACAAAAAATTTATAAATATTACCCTTAAATAAAATGTATCAAAAAATAATTAACAATCTGGTATTATTAATAATAACTATTACTTATTAAAGTTATTAATATGATATTATTAATTTTATTAATTCAGTATTATTAATAGCAATTATATTATTAATAACAATTATAAATCTGGTAACACTTTTACTAAGTATGCCATTTATCAACTTCAATTTTATCTGTTAAGAGTTCAGGTCCAATGAGGGGGGCTATAGCCCCCATACACTCGCCACTGGTTTCAGTATTATGTTACTGAAACATTTTTGTTACTTTTTCCTCTCTGTCATAATACGCTGAAATAAAGTAATCGGTGCGGAAGAGAAGGTAAGCACCGAAGAATATGAATTCTCCAAAATGATAAGTCTCCAACTCTTGTACTTGTAATCTTCATGAAAATAATTATTGTATTGAAAGAAAAAAAAATTCAGCGTCAGTAGATATACTGCGGCACGCACTAACGTTACCCACTGCTCCAATTGATAGGGCACAGAAAATATTTGTAAGACGCGATTAATTTTAAATATTGGTGTCAATTTTTAAAATTCTTCCGAATTCTCGTAAAAACAAGTTTAAAAAATCTACTATGCAATTACAAAATAGTCGAAATAAGAAAAATAATTCAAGTAACCGACCTCTTTTTTCTGAGCCTATACGCGTGGATATATTTTTTAAAAACTATTTTCTGGGTTCAAAAAAATGTATTTCAATGAAAACATCACAAACTGAATTACTTTGTTCCGACAACGAATGTGAGTGAAAATAGCAGGATAAGCGTGAAACTTAAACGCTGCAAGGCAGGGAGGGATATTCCCCGATGAAGTATAAAACTTCACGCCCATATTGCGACGGCAGCACCTTTCACATCTCGTTTTCCTCTTTCGCTGACACAGACCAACACGCTCTCAGATCAAGCCAGCGAGCGGAAGTGAAACCCGCAAACAGGAACTCGGACATCCTAGCGGACGCCCGCCACATCACAGCGACCACAAGCGCGTTGAGGGATCCAGGAGGCTCGACTACGCCAGCGAGAGCTTACATGACGAAGTAACCAAGGTCACGACACGGGCTGTTTGGGAGACAGACCTAGCTAATTGTTTCTCCTAACGCTCCAATGTCCATAAGAACTCAATCCCTGAAGTTCACAATTCTTTTATTCTACCGATATGATCCGTCAGTCACCACACCTATAGCCAGAAATTTATTTCAGAGGGTACCCAAACATCTCGCTAAAAATTTATTGCCGTAAATTTAGCCCATTGGTCAAGTGTCTGTCAGTCACCAAAAAATAAATTTCATAAAAATACGTGTTTAATGTCCGAGCATAAAAACGTAAAACAATACATATTCTACAACATTCAATGTATTTGACACATTTGATTCAGAGCAACGTAGCTCCTACTAAACAAAACCCCTTAGTTGACGATAAATTCTTTTCCTTTCTCAAATTGTCTTCCTCTTTAAAGATTCTCTAATATGAAATAAGCAATATTCGTATTTATTTTTTTTATCGTAAAAGACTCCAACAATTTCTAATTTACAGTCTGGAGAAATTTCCCCAGAGACAGATTTTAATCAGATTTTGTATTGTTTTAAGTTTGGCAGTCTATGAAATTCCAACGGTTCTAGTCTACTACCTCACCGTGTCACACACTGACAGAAAACAAGCAAACGTATATTGTCTTAACAATATATGCCTCAAAGAGAGGAAGTTCCAGCGGGAGTTTGACTGCATAGATGTTATGAATATGAAAGAACATCGACGATTCATCGCGACGCAGAGCAAATACCGTGTATTTGAAGACTTTGTGAGTCATAGAGACGGACTACGATAGGCAGTAGGAGATAAACCAGCCTCCACTCGGACAAGGGGCGGGCAACGCCTCCACAGCGCCAGGGAGATGCAGTATAAAGTGGAAAATTAAAAGAGAGACAGTGTGAGATCCTTGTTTTGCGAAAGCAACATATACGAGAAGACTGACTGTCAGTCACAGAAATAAATTTAAAAAAACATTGTTTCAACAAAGTGCTGTCGAGAGGAGGGTGATATAAAGAACGGTAAAGAAACACTTTTAATTATGAAATCAAACGTAAATGTCCCTCATACAAGTAATTAATCAATTACTTTATTATGTTAAAATGTAGCGACCGTGAGTGATGCGTAGTCCGCTGAAAACAAAGAAATCAATGTGACGAGCGCATAAAAACATTACATGTGAGAAATTTCTAAGAGGCGGAAAGAAATGTTACTTTCCATTCGTCCGAATCAAAATAAATCGTATTCAAAAATTGAGACTGTCGCGAAGGGATTCTAACATGTTTGGATCCCCCAATGTACTAAATCCTATCTTTTACAAGAGCATTATTTCTTTCACACAGGAAAAAATTCATTTGCTCTCTCTACGAACGTAAACGAGTACTGCGGGCAGTCGTATGAACTAGGGCACTTCGAATCAACGGGTTTGTTTGATTCAAGGAATGGCTGGTAGTGATGTGTATACTGAATGGCCAAGAATCCGCTACTAATTAAAAAGCGATAAAATTAATTACAGAGAGAATTTAATAAACTGAATCAGTCTGGAATTGAGAAAACATAACAATCAAAACAACACGCCTTAACTTTAAATCGCACGTAATTATGATTAAAGAATAACCAATTTATTGAAAACAACTCGCGGCAGAAATTTCCAAAACTTACTTTGGGCACGACAGAGATAAGCAGTTTCATACGAACGATGGTATTTTTCGAGGCGTAATATAAAAACACCTACAGTACCCAGCAAAGCGTCTAATGCTTCCTGGGATATAGATCGTGGTTTCGCGATAATGGGCACAATTTGACACCGGTGCAAAGGAGGAAGCGGATGTGAGTAATCCGACCTCCGCACCGCGTCACTTTACTGCCAGGATAAACAACAGCTTCGCATGAAGTTAAACTTCGTGGGAAAAAACAGACAATTGCAACGGACAGATTCAATATCCCCAATGATAGTTTCTTAAGAAGAATCTTTGAGGAATAATGTTGTCAATATTTTTTTTCTGAATTCCCAGAAAACTGTCTCCCGCGACGCGCAAAATTCTAACAAAACATTTCTCTTCACAAATTTATTTTATGCTTTACATAAAATAATGCTGGTTGTTACGATAAAATTGTTTCAATAATTAGAGTAGTAAGATTCAACACATTTTTAAAAACATAAACCTTTACGAAGACTGAAACTAATCGAATTTCGTACGCACCGTACTATATTTGAGGCAGATTTTTTAAAATTCTCCGGTATCTCTTGTAATGCATGATCATGATTCGACATTCATTATATTTTTCTTTTAATACACACATATCTGCTTTTACCGTTATGATAACACAGTCGAGAAGAAAGCTCTTTTTGATACTGCTATCAGACTCGCAAACACACATAGAAACAAAGATTCGTTACAGACTCATCAACAGAAAAGTTTTCAGAAATTGTATCAATGCGTAATAAATCAACGATTCCTGACATGTATTTCACTATAAGAGAAAATTCTTCACAAAAAATCACAACGAAAAATATGTTTATTTTGAATACGCAGATTCATGGACTGAGTTCAAGCTACAGCTCCGAAAGCTTGACCCTATCGACGCGATGCAAGCAAAAGCTTCGAATCGCAGAAGGATTAGGATTGCGACCGAGAGGTGTGCAGCCTCTCGGAGCACAGACCGGCGAATGCAAGGCCGTGGACCCCGACCGGTTGGCAGAACGCTCTCCCGTCTGCGAGGCAGCAAGCGCAAGGTCGTCTGCACGTCACCCCAGCACCGAACCACGAACGGACGGATATTCTCTCTCCCTCCATCTCTTCGCCCCCCCTCCCACACACACCACTACAAACCACATTCCCACCCTCTGCTTCGCAACCCCCATTCATATATTCCGAGCTTATTATCCCATCAAACAGAACTCCGGTTAGAGACCAACGTGCTCTAGTTATAATGTACTACAGGGAAAAAAGACTGACAATAACTGTCTTCAGAGACATTCATTGTCCACAGGACTCATTACGTCCACAGGATGGTCTCGAAAGAGACCTGTTAATAAAATGAAAACCGGACAGTACATAAATTTAAAAAAAACGGCTGGAATCCCAAATACTTCTCAAATGAATTAATACGTCAAGTTTACGTATGAAGTACAACGTAACTTAACATGTTCGGTAATAAAGTAACTAAAAATGAGATAATTAACATACATATTGATATGTACCGCTATACAACGCCCCAACCAGATGCAAGAATGCATGAATTTCAATTGAGATGTGAAAACGGTGGCTGTAAGATTCATTAGAACCTTTCCGCAAGTACCATATATTAGGTTAAATTAAATTACGCCTCCTCCCGAGACATGGCAGTATTCCACTCTAACAGATATTTTTATTTCCTCGGTTTTATCTATTTCTATTGGCTAGTGTTTTGCAGGACTTTACCGCCGAAAGTTCTATTTTTTTTAATAGGATGTGAGGAAACTCGAACATTCAAAGAACTACTTTCCTTTACTTCCGAAGACTTTCATCGATTTCGATAACATTTTAAATTTTAATAAGATACTCATGTTTCACGTATTTATAGCGTTTTCTAGCTTTCATGAAATTGTAGAATTAATGTTCACGAAATCATTAAAAAATCTGTTGTTGGTAGGTGATCAATTCGCATTATTTTCCTTCTCTACACATTTTATATTATCGCACTCGCTACAACTTGCGTACTAGGACACAGTCAGATGCTGGGGAGTTCAGGGAGTTCGACACCTCCCACTTCCTCCCTCAACAAATCGTACTCAAAAATAAAACATTTCTGTGGTTAAATTTATATGAAGGATCGGTGAATTAATGATTGAGTGAGGATTATATTATAGAAAATAAGAACTTTTGTAAGAGATAAGTTGATTCTCTCTTCAGCCCTCACGTAACATAATTCCTGGGACGTCCCTGCCTCCACTTGGGGTTTCGCCCCATGAAGCTCGCTGTGGTATTTTACCTACAGGCAATCTATGTGGATTCGTCATATCCAAACTGGGTAGTACATTACGAAAAGGCAGAGGAGTATCTCCCAATTAATGTAAGAGTGGAAAGTTGTTTAAATAATTAACTTGTGAAACATTTTTATAACAATATAGGTATAGATACAAGTTATATTTGTTACGCGTCGTTGAACGTAAAACATATAGTAAGTTACACGGACCGATAAAGGTTTCTGTGTGGTTCGGACGATCGACAGACACATGAACGTAAAGTGGAGGATGTTACACCAATAAGAACTACAAAATTAATTTTTGGGTCTTTTTCGTCAATTGTCCATTTTACTCTCTGCTACTACAGGAAGTGGGTTAGATATTTATACATGTTGGTCAGTAACAGGGACGTAGGTAGTGTAGGACTTGATTGCAACTTAATCATTTTTTCACGTCTACACAAGTACCTGGATAGAATAAAAAACATTTTAATATCAAACAGTCAATATTGCATTCAATTCTATTTAAAAGAGTTCCTGTTGATGAAAATAAATAAATGAATATTTCATAATAGAGAAGACAAATTTGGTTAATTTAAGAATAAACCCAAATTTAGTACTAAAATCTTTGTAATTGTACATGTTTTGAGTCTTTTTTATACAACCACATGCATTTTCTTTCACACAGTAATTCACCACTTAATAATTAAACAAACAATATAACACACAATCTTAAACTGACATAAGCATTACAAAGCAAGACCCTCATGGTTCTAGAGAATCAAAATCAGAAGTTTAAGAACTTAGTTCCAGGACAACGTTTTATCAAGAAAAGCACTGGAAAAAGAAATAGTATAAAAGCCCCTCACATAACTCACGAGATAACGGAACCAATCAAACATTCACTCGTTCAAGAATAAGTATACAAAACGTCTCACCACGAGGTTCACTAACTTAAGGTACACCAAGGCGACTTGGAATAACAGAGTAACGATGGATCGGAAATGCTTTCCAATTTCCAGACTCCGTAAAGGGTGTTGCGCTGGTCAGACAGTTCGGAATGTTGCCGCTGACACTTCATTTCATATTTCAAACACATTTCCTATTTCCGACTGTGTTCGAATTAAAGGTGGGGGAAGCCATACAATTTCCCCTCTTCTGACTTTTCTTCCCAAACTACATCTAATGTTTATTCCCAACCACGGAAAAATAATTCCACCTCTCGTGATCGTGAATAATAATTGTCACAATTAAGCATTAATTTCAACTTATGATCCAACAATGTTTCATGGAATATACTTACACCATAATAAAGCGCTCTTGAAATCTTTACATGAAACATTAATTAAACAAATGTATAATAGGTTAATATATAGAGTGTATACAGTATATCAGAATTAAATACAAAATTACAAAAACTATAAGGTATTTTAAATGTCCCCTTCTTCCAGGAATAAAAAGACATTTTCTTGACAATTTTATAGAGTAATGTATTGAAATATGAAAAGACAAGCCCTGAAAAGTTTCCCTACCCCTCTACATTTTCTTTAATTCTATTTCCAGTCATCCGTACGTTGCACCCCATTGCACATCGGAGAGGTTCGAGATTCTCCCAGGGTCTTCAAAAATATCTGACGGACTTCTATGCACCCAAGAAATGAAGTCTGCATTACAGCTCGTGGACAACTCTATCACCACCTTCCACCAACAATAGTAAACAATATACTATAGTCGTCGACCATATAACGTTTTTACGTACATGGATTCAAAACTGAAAATTTGCTTGCTATTCTTGTATTTTCCGGATAAACTACGTCATGGATTTATCGAGCGGAGGATTTGGAGTGGGGAGGCCCTCCAAGCTCAATTATTAAAAATAGTGAAAAAATAAATTTTTTCATATTCCGTAAAAGAAAATGTTTAGGGTGTACTAGCTTATTCTGTGCATTGGGTAGTAAAACTAGGTTCTTAAAGAATCGTAAATTGCATTACATTCATTTTTCCCAAAACTCCCAGCTTTCTCTCCGATATCCCCCCTCCCCCTTAAAAATTATAAAATTTGGATTTTAAATAATAATATACGTAATAGATAAAATTTACGACTTAATATTTTCAAGTCCCCTTTAGGATGAGGCACAGGACGGACCCCTCCTCCGTATAGGTATTCTACTCGTACCTACCCCTCCTAGAAGTTTGTAAACCTGATACTCAGTCTATATATTGAATGTCGGTGATACATGAGGCTGATTGGAAGCTTGTGGCAACGCAATCAGCTAGCGTTTCGGTTTTCGGTTTGTAGCGTCCTGAGCATTATGTTTGATGCTACGTTTTCTCCGAATATTTTCATTCATTCAGGATAGCATGAAGCAAGCTTTGAGACACGTAGAAGCAAATTTCAAGTAAATTCAAGTAGTTGATTAGGTCAAATTTATACGTTATTTCATTTTAGGAACAATGTTCAATTAAGAGACTGTATCGGAACTTCGATAAAAATAACAAGCGACAGGCATTTGATTCCAGTATAAAACAAATCAAGTAATCTAATTGTGCGAATTAACATTAATCCGTTCGTGGGTAATCGAGTAAACATTATCTACCCGACATTGACTCCTACTATTGCTAAGTTTTAAAAATAATAATTTGCCGTGGTATAGATAAGGTGCTATCTCGAAACTGTCATAAAACAGTCGTTTGTTTGTTTTTTTTAAAAAAAGCATAACAGACGTGTACACAGCCGTTTCAGAAATGAAGTGCAAAATATTATTCAATAATAAACGTCACATATTACACAAAAGTCACATTTTCAATTACATGACAGCTACATACAATGGTATTGGTAGGAACAGAAGTTTAAAAACCGGACATAGTAAATAACATCAACATGAGCACAAACATGAATGTACAATGCAATAGACAAGGCGCTCTTTACAGATCAAATGTCACCTAAGGAGAAGTAATCTTTGGTATCTCCGAAATCCCCTCACAAGAACACTTGTAGTTAGCTCTATCAGGAAGTGGCATGCACAGGAAACAGCAGGTTAACTAGGATTAACATGCTGCCTTCACATCACCGAGGAGTTTAGTAACATCTTGGAATAAATGCATATCAATTTTTGATAAGTTACATCAATTATTCGGAAAACCAATAACATTTATTAATATTAAAAGGTCACCAGAGAAAAAATCCTACTCAGTTTTCTTGATCAATTATCACTTCAGTAAGTAGAGAAATACGAATAGTTTTTAATAAAAATGATATTGAAATTAGTTTCAGCAAAAAACTATCAAAGACCTCCAAAACCAAAAGGAAACTGTACATGTGACTCTCCAATACAACTTAGTCTAACTGAAAGCAAGTATACTACAAACGATTTAAGTTACATTTTCGAAGGGAAAAATGCGAGCCAGAAAATAAGTCCACAGATGTTTGGTTTCATCAAGAAACAAATTGTATGTAAGGTTAACAGATGTGGACGTGACTCCAAAACAAGATACACAATACACTGTGCACAACCTAATAAAACAAGTCGACTCACCTACTGGAGAATAAAAATCATCTTCCTTAACCCAGGGACACCTTAAAAGCACTACATCATAACCAAAAAAACAAACACGCACTTCTTCAGCATGCAGTGATTAATGAGCATCATAGCTTCACAACAATAACTTGGCACAACTTCAGAATCGACGCAGACACCGGGAAGAGCCGCACTTGGGTGAACCCACCGAAGCTAGAACGAGCTTCCAACCGATCTGGCCAGTTGGGCTACTACGGACTCCGCCACCCGACCGCCAACGTAAGTACTACGACCATTCCACGGTGTCCCGCAACCTATCCGCCCTCTGTCTGCAAATCAGTGTAACTACAACAGCAGTAATACTGGGTATTAATTATCCCAGTCGGAATATACAAGTCGACGTACATTTTTGTCACAGAAGGCGTTATTATGAAATTCTTAGTTGAGATTGGTTTGTGAGAATTAATAACTTAGATTAACATGGTTACTTGATGAGCTTCCCTTTAAAAAAGGAACGAATCTATAATTTTACTGTCACAAAAATTACTATAAAGATATGAATAATCTAAATTCAATTTATTTTAAAAACACTGACATTTAATATTTGTATTATACATTATTTAAAATAATATTTATATATTTAATTTTGTTAGAATACTACAGAAAAGAATCTGTAGATTAGTTAGTAAGAAATAACAAAGAAAATGCCAGTTATGGTAGTCAGATGATCGTGTGAGGGAAACAAATTTTTTTCATTACTAACCAGACATTTTGTTGTTCATTGATGCTTATATACCAAAATAACAGAATTTAATTTCCTTAAAATTAAACAATCAAGTGTTCATCCATAGTTGTAAAACTTTGTTTTAAGTTGCCACTTATCATGAACCAACATAAAAATCCTTTTTAATTAGTTTTGTAGATTTAACAGAGAAGTGATATACTGAAAATAACACCCCATCTCTAACACACAACTTTCTTAATCAAATTTAATTTACTTTTTGTTAAGAAAAAACTTGCTATGATGTAAACAAAAAAAAATTATGGTGAGGAGAGAAACTGATCTACAGTACACTATTATCATTCCTCTGTTCTTTTTTCATTTTTCACAGAATAATTGACAAGTACAATCAATTTCTATAGAGATGCTCTGTCAATCCACTTGTAACACCACTTAAAAGCAATAAAAACTCAAGAAATATATTTATCACTCTGAAAATAAAATGCAGAATTGTAAAATTTAAGTTTAAACCTATATTTATATTTTTTTTTATATAATCTACATACAAATCAGTTGTTTTACTTGTTAAATTCATCTTCTTGTCCAGATCCATAATGGTGGAATGGCTGTAACATACTTGTAAAATTGATAAATTTATTAAAATAGATCAATAATTTAGATATGTATCAAGTAATAAGGAGAGATATTGCATGAGAATCAAGCACACTGGAATTAATACAAATATGCACATCTTCATTCAATGATGTGAAATTTTAATAATAATATTACATATTAAGGAGAAACTTTTTTGGTAACTTTTTTATTATAGTTATATTTCAATAACATATAAATAATTTACCAAACAAAACAGGTTTCCATATTCAACAAAATACCACAAATAAAACTCCTGAACTAACTTCTGTTTTTAGTTTCTTATACCACTTTGGTGCTATCCTCTCCACACTTAAGTACAGTTTGATTGACATTTGCAGGTAGTGTAGAAGCTAATTAGCAACACATTCTCCAAACAAAGAACAACAGTAATTAGTAACCAATGCTGTTTTCTAGTCATCAAGGTCCAGACAAAATTTCTGTGAGCAATTATACAAAATTGCTATTTCCCCAAGTTTCTTTCAGAATTTCAGCATAATTCAGAAGCAGTTGAAAATTTTCCTGTCTTTATACACTTTTTAATGTCACATGAATAGTTTCTAATGTCACCATAATAAATAACTTAAGAGTACATAGCTTTCGTAGATGGTTGTTCTTCAGGTATCTCCTAAGCATCAATGTCCAACAACCACACCTTCTACACTCCTATTTCAATAAGACCATATAAAAGTAACAAATATAAAAATGCGTGTAGGTATATAAAACTTTGTATAGGTAATAAATATATGAAATTAATTCATTTCTACAAGAGGTATCATCAAAAAAATATGAGAGCTAGCAAATATTTCAAACAAGAATGATCCTACACTATAGCCACAAGTTCAAATTAGAAACCTAAAATTCACAACTGGTTACAATACAAAAAGAATTTAAAGACACAACTACAACAGAAAATAATTGTATTGTAGTGATAGTATTCACCTTGTTACAAGCACATCATATGTTTTGTATTAACCATACAAGTCAATGAAGTTACAAAAACTTGAAGATTTAAGTTTTAACATAATATTATTGTAACGTAACATTTTTAACTTCCTATACTTTCTCCTAATTGAAATAATACACCACCTTTTTGCATTTTTCAGAATAATTATTTACCATCTATCTCTATACACATCAGCCAGGATACACATCTGCATGCATATCCTGAGACTGTGGTCACAAATTGTCATACCAAGTTGTTCCCAAGAAGGATCATTGAAGGGTGACATCTTTAACTTTCCTCTAAAATTAAAAATAAATCAATTATTTTAAATATTCAAATAAGTCAATTTGAGCAAAATATATTCAATGATGAATAACTAAGTTTCATTCAAAAATCTTTTATCCTGAAATCAAAATTATCCATGTACTTTCGATTATGCTTCAAAAATGTTGACATACCATATCTATATAAACCGTATCTAAAACACATGGAATTACATCAGGAATAAAAATTAAATTGTTTGATATAATAAATAAATCATAATATTATGAAGACTTTACTCAAGAATATCATTTAAATTAATGTGTAGAATGATAAAATCCATTGACCAACATTACGAGAATTTGAGGGAATTTCTTCAACCAGTATGGCCAGGCCAGAGAAATTTCATTTAAAGTAAATTATTATAGCAAATAATAATTACAATATTGATATTAAAGTTGTAAAATTGTGATTACTTACAAATTTATTTTGTAGAAAGGAAAAAATTAGGTCTCCAGAATTTTTTGGATATTATTTCACATAAGTTACTAAACTACCGATAATTTTGCACTCGCAAATCATTGACAACTCAGGGAAAATGCTGGTACGGGTAGTAATTCACCATACAGTGCTTCTTTTCTTCTGGTACGCTCTGGTATGCAAACCGGTTAACTTTCAATAGATGTGTCTTATGTTCTTTGTCAAACATAATTTATTATGCAAATAAAATGATTCACTTTTCCTCTTTCACTCTGGTAGTTAAGAAATTCAACTAAAAACTTTGAAAGTGGGTGAACATAGTAGAGTGCTAAAAACAAATTTGGGAGAAAATGCCAAGATTGAATCTGCAAAAGCCAAATACCTGACTGAGTCAACAGAACATGTGATAACAAAGAAAGATCTTCTCAATTGTTGGACACCACAGTAAAAAGCTAATTTTTGCACACAAAAAAACAATAATAATAATAATAATGATTGGTTACATGAGACAACTCTTCTAGACACTTTTTTTTAGGCAATTACCTCTTTACTTCCTCACAATATTAACTCAATCAGAAACAGGAATATTGTAATAAGGCAAATACTATCATCAATTACAGAAGTAATTCATACTCGCATAACAAAACAACATAAGCTACACTGTGAGGTTTTTTCAGCACCAAGTTCATTATCCAACACAGAATTCCTTTCTTTATTGATTTTAATAAGAAGCCCTAAAATTATACTACTGGCAAATTTACCCAACGGTTACCATCGCTCAACTCAATCAAGTTATTAATAAAACATATTATGGTTTGTCAGAATCATTTACCTCCCTAGTTACAAAATCTTGGTTTACATACCAGTGCCATAAAAAATAGAAATTGAATATATTTGATACTATATTCCCAATCAAAAATAAAGTCTCAAAGTACATTATATTGTTGCATGCTGTACATTTTAAATTTAACTGGTTTGCAATAGAACTTCATGAGAAAAAAAAAACAGTAAAAAAGTAAGAAAGTTGTACTTCTTACTAAAACAAGTTTGAGAAAATACAAATGGAATGTATTTAGGGAAGTCTTATCTATCATCATATTAATAAAAAATTTACAATATATAAATTTAAAAAAATATCAGGGTGAAGAAAAAATAAAAATACAACTCTTTGATGCCTGTGTCAATTTGCTGATATCATATTGAATTATGGGATATAGTTTCAGGCTGAATAAATGAGATTTATACAGATGAAAATTATTTTTTCAAATCATTCAAAGAACTATCATTATCATCATTGGTTTGAACATTTACTAAACATACATTAATAGTTCATTAGTTAAAATACATTAATCTTCGAGTTATCACAGAATAACATAAGCATACAAAATGCTCACAATGGGTTTCATTTTTCTCTCTATGTAACAAAATTATTTCAGAGTTAATTTTACTTACAAATAACCTAGCATACAATATATCTTGGGTATCCAGCAAGATGCTAAAACATCTGTTAGCTACACCACAACTGCATCTCCTCGATGTCCAAGATACATTGGACTCCAACCTATTATCACACCTACGGTAATACTCATGAAAAATTATTTAATATCCTGAAATTTATTATCTTAATAAATTTTAGAATAATTTCATCAAAGAAACTTGAATCTACACTAATGTAACACAAAGAAAACTTTAAAAAATAACTCACATATCTAAGAGAGCACTTATTGCACAATAGAACACTTCTATTCAGAAGACACTCATGGTATTTAAAAACATGATATAATATAAAATTATACAACCACAAATATAATACACAGATACACTCAATTTTTAAAATTATTGTAATTACAGAAATATCTAATGTTGTAAAAAGATGCACAGTATAGAAAACACGCAATAACCATGATGGTCTGAAATAATTGTATTGTTAGTAAATTTAACACCTTCCAATAATTACAAGTAGTTGTTGACACAACAAAGTTGCAAATCTTTCTCATTCCTTTCCAGTTGCTTCTTGTCACGTGTTGCACAGTATTCAGGGCAGCAAATTTATTTATAATTATTTTTAGTGAGACTAGTTTGTATATTACATGTAGAACATAGTATTCATTATGTTGTTATCAATTTTTCCGCTAACTTGTTCATAATTAAAACACAGATATTTTACTTCGATGAATAAAAATGAGATCATCATCTAGAGTTAGCAAGACCTGAAAAGTAGAAAAGATACAAATAATTATTGTAAAGCAATAAGTTCAGCACAGTTTATGGCAAAGTTACAACTGTTAAAAACTTAACATAAATTTATTTAAAACAGATTTTACCCCACTTATTTAATATACACTAGACCAAAAAAAAAGAAAAGACTCATTGTAAATCCTCAAAGAAGAGAATTTTACACAAACTGAAATATTAAATATTTTCAACCTATCCAAAGCTATGGAAAAAAAGAGAGAGAGAGAGAGAATAAATATGAATCATTCAAAAAGAACATTGTAAAGTTTACCATAGAAATTAAAATAATAGCCATAAATGTATTTTAACACGATTCTGTGTCATTACGAATTTTCAAATAATACTAGTTCTATATCATTTCCTATCACTCTAAAATAATATACATACTTTTTGAAACAGAGTTTTATTTAAATCTAATAGAGAAAGATCATAGAAAGGTTACATCCCTCAAAATATAGAATTTTTTTTGTTTCCAATTAGTATTTTTAATATTACTGTCACGTGAAAGTAAATTGAGCAATACTAAGAAATATTTCTTTCATTCTACAATTTTTTCTTCATCCAAAAAATTATCACTATACACTAACCAACCCTTTCCTATGTTTATTTACTCATAAATTTTTACCACAAATACTAATGTTTAACGATATGTAACTTTTTATGACATTTGACATCTATTCTCAATAAATGAATCCGCATTTCATATCATATCTGCATTGACTAATATTCAATTGTCAACTATACATGAAACTTGGAAATATTTGCCAAAGGAATACTAATTAGTAAATAATTCTCACTCTTGATTTTTACTATTAGACAAGGATAATTATTTCATAAATTGAAACCATGATAATAAATTTAGATTTTCATGATTGTTTGCTGGACAAGAATTACATTATCACATTCAGTCATGTGATATTGTTGACATTTCGGTAGAAGTTTCTTTTCCCCAAGTTTTCATTAAATTATTTTTTTAATTGCTAGGTAAGGTATGGCAATTTCAATGTCATTACATTTCTATTTTCATTTACTATGTTTTAGCTATGTGTGAAGATGTACCTGTGTCATGATAAAAACAACATAAGATTGCATAGTTTCTCTATATACGCAAAATTAAAGACAAATAAATCAAACATTTTTGCAGATTAAGAATATAAAAATTCATCAGCACTGAACAAAGAATGGTTCAAACAATCATTTGAAACATTTTTATGAGTACTTTAGCCTCATCACTGATGGATACAATACCTTAATCTTCTTCTTTCTAGCACTTTGGCATCCTTGATAACTAGTGAGATATTCCTTGATACTTCCTTCAGACATTTCCTTATATCAATAGTCTTTTTTCTCAACTTTTTTACATGCATCTCACTTTAAACTTTTTCAAATTCTTTGATCCATCTAGTTCGGAGACGTCCTCTTTTCCTTCTACTTCAAATCTTCCTAGAAAAATCCTTTTCACCACCCCATCATCCGTTCTCATGACAAGCCCCACCCCTTCCAGTCTTCTAATTTTAATGCAATGAACAATACTTACGTTGCTATACATCTCCTTTGATTCATTTTTAGTCCTTATCCTCAATCCCAGTTTCTCTTTTACTGGACCAAAGATTTTCTGAAGTATATTCCTCTCCCAGCCTCTTAAGAATATTTTTAGTAGCAACAGTAAGTGTCCAACACTAACACCTTTAATAGTATCTGTTTATGAGCTCAACCATATATTATTGTCATTAACTATCATTTGTTTGGTGTTTTACTCCTTCATTAAATACATTTTGGAAAGGTTTATCAGTTTTAGATTGTTTCTTTCTCATTTAATTTTATCAAATTAAAAAGACTCACCATAAATGAAAAGAACATGCTGGCTCCGGAAAGGAAATGCCAAATGTCATGATTATCATAGAAGCTAAACATAGCACATGGTTGATTAAAATGTTTTGACTGAGCAGGTGTAAGCTGAAAGATAAACAAACTTAAAGTCAAAAGTGAACACAATAATAAACAAGTGATTTATTTGATATAGTCAAATGATTTGAGTCATATTTTTCTGAACATTATTTTCTTTCTTATAAATGTGCATTATTTTTAGATTTGTTTTTGTGCTTGGCTTTATTTTATTTCATGCACTGATTGTCTTTGAACATAAAAAGACTGATCAACAGTCATGTTTTTCACTTATTTAAAATTTTGAAAAATAGATCTTATTATGCTGTCCTAATGCTTTTGTGAAAACATGTTTTCCTAATGAACACTTTTTGGAAAATTAGTTTTTTATTTGTGAGATTGTGACATACCAGCAACAAAAAAAAATCACTTGAAAGTTAATGAAAATACAAGAGTCAAACTTAGCATACATTTAAAGGAAGCCACATTCTATCCATTCAAGTAACACTCTACATGGATTAAAAATAATGTATGAACATCATTTTTTGTTATTTTTGTATCACTATTGATTTTTGAAGTCACATACATAACAAAAAAAATTGACATGAAGTCTTCATTATAAAATGTACTTATTTTAAGAGACAAAATAATTCTTTTATGAACAATGTACAGTTCTCTTATTATGTTATATTATGCTCAACGGCAAAAAGTCTGGGTTGTTCTTATACATAAAAGAGGACAGACATTTTAGTAGTACCTCAATTAAAGCTCGATGAGTCACACTGTTTCTTCACATCACAAAGATGTTTTATACTAAAGCCAAATTTTCATTCAACAGCAATTTTCATACAGAAAATTATTTTAAGAGAGTTATAATATATAAGAAGTAATAATGAAAAAGAACTTACAGCCCAAGATATGGATTTATTCAAGAAGAAATAAAGAGCAGCAGCCCATGCTAAACAAGCTAGAACGATGTAAATGAGCGGCTGCGGAAGTATTCGTTCACGATGACAGCGCTAAAAATGACACGTTCATTAGTATAATCCATTGACTTTACAGAAACTCATATTCATTACTTCTTAAAACAAACTACTAATAAACATTTAGAATGATGGGGGAAGGAATGGAGACAGCGAGTAC
This sequence comes from Laupala kohalensis, assembly GCA_002313205.1. Classification (NCBI taxonomy): domain Eukaryota; kingdom Metazoa; phylum Arthropoda; class Insecta; order Orthoptera; family Trigonidiidae; genus Laupala; species Laupala kohalensis. The sequence goes on along the minus strand of NNCF01126407.1, from coordinate 1,281,288 downwards.
TGACAAGACAACAAAGAGATAATGGTAAGAAATGAAAAAACTGATAAAGCCATCTTTGGGTAGGAAAATATGACTATTATAAGACAACAATTAAAAGAAAGAACAAGTTCCCTTAAATGAAAGACAAGCAATTCTAAAAAGATTTCAATATTTATATACAACACTCCAAAAAGAATGCAGAATTATTACCTTCATAACAATATAAAACATAGTATACAACAGAAGGTTAGCCATAAAGACAGACAATAAGTAAGTAGCAAAATCTTTTTGGTGATTCATGATACCAACCACTGCTAAACCCCAATTTGCTGCATTGCCTGTGACATAAAAGAATATATTTTTGAATACAAACTTGCAGACAAAATAATACAAATTAAATTAAAAACAATTTACAATGATTCAAACAATAAATTAATTATACATTTAAACAATGAAGGCACTGTACAATCAATATCATACCCTTATCAGAGCATTAACAAAAATGAACTCACCGAGGATCAGAAGAACCATTCTACTAAGATAATTAGGTTTCATACATTGCCATGGACTAGCTCTCAGATCGTGGTAAAATAAAGAGAATACTCTTCTGAAAATTCCCAAATCTATAATGGAGAAGAATTAATAAATTAGAATGTGAAACGTAATAGTTAGTAAGCAATCAAATCAGTAAAAAGTTAAATATTTTGAAGTTCTACAATTGCATCAATGGTTGCAATAATGCATGCTTATATCCATTTGATATATTAAATAACCATTAATGCCATTTAAGCAATACACCCACGATTCAATATTTGGATGAAATAAATTCTCTTTTGAAAAAAGGATTGAATGGAAATTGAAAATAGAGTACTTTCTAAAACTTTTAAAGATGAAATCTTTTTAAACCATAGTAAAAAATCATTATATTTGAAATTATTTTTTAGTCTCTAGTTATTCTGAGATTTTTTGGCTGTATTTTGTTAATTTTTAGTCTCAGATACCTGTCAGCCATTGTTATTGCTTATAAACAGAGTCAAGCAAGTTCCCAGTTCATACTACTGTGAAGCAAGTACCCAGGATAAGTCCATAGTAAAACAGATCACCGTCCTGAATGTATCATGGGCAACGTATTTAAGCAACAATGAAAAAATATTCAATCATGCATTACTTGGTTTATGTAGGGTACACTAAATTGCACACAATTTTTAATCAGACCTTCATCAAACAAAAAATTACTCCACTCTCAAAATCCCAAATAAAAAATAATTTAAAATATTTAACAGTAGAATGTGTTACAATATACCTGTCTTCAAAGATGGGTAAACATCACTCTCCAGTAATACATGCAGGACGGATACTCTGATACACTGTCTTTACTTCACAGATTATGAATTAAACGTAACAGTTAATCTCGTTATGATACACCCACCAATTTTTCAATTTTAAGTGAAAAAATTAGACAGGATTAACATGTACTTCCAACATCTCATGATCTAGTTAACGATTTTACTAATGATAATGATAAAGAAATCCATGCAATGAAATCTTAATTAAATACAATAAATTAATATTTTAATCTGTAACACATTTAGTCTTTTTTGTGAGAATACTTCCCCAAATCTTGTTTCTAGAAATATTTCTTCCAAAAATTATCTGTAAAGTAAAGCTCTTCAAGCAGATGTGTTACAAATTAATTTATTGTTTCATTCTATTACCTTAAAACTGTAAATATATATTCAAAACCCACAGGAATTAGTACAATCTATACAATAATACAAGAGGAGGTAGAATAAAGTACTCACTGAATTTCCAACGACCCATGTAGTAGATTTGAACACTCAGAAGCATACAAATTAAAAGGTGTATTATTGTAAAAACAATCCAAAATGATATGTTTCCATTGAGAACACCAATCATTCCCACCATAATAACAACAGCCAAAAGGGCAAATGTTGAATATGCACTAGCATTAATATCAGGGTGTCGGTTGTGATAAATCTTCAACATACATAACATTGAAATAACGTACATAAAGCTAGTATCTGAAAAGAATAAAAAAATGGTTAGCAAAAATAAGATACCACTGATTCAAGAAATGTTAATAGATTGTAAACATACAAATAGTTAAATTTGTTTTCAGTTTAAAGAAATCGTATTCACATTTTTGCAAGAGTGTTTTCTGCATGTAATCAAACTTATCTCAGTTAATACAGGTGATAATTTAATTTAACATTGAAATGAATAATGTCTAATGTTTATCCAAATACCACCAATTTAAAATGTTATCTTAAATAAGTAAAAAATTAGAATTTTTAATAAAACCAGAATAACTATTTTGTTTCAATCTCTGTGTATAGTTTCCCAAATTTATAGTATCCCAAATGTATACCAAATTTTTATACCACACTGATCTTACTTCTCCTCGCAAACAAAATTCTTACATACCAAACTGAAAGTTCGAATGGTTTGGGCAAACATGGTAACATCCACTTAAAAGTCCTTCCATCATAAGGGCAACTCCAAGGGCATAAAATAACCCATAATGCTGAGGTATTCCATAGTACTGCAATAAAAATTATCATTATCAACAAAAATTTAGAATACAGTATATTTTGCTACTATTGGGTCACACACAATGTTTGGAATTGAAATGAGGGAAGGTACCAAAGTACAATTTACAAAGCGTACTGGTCTGTCAAAAGAAAATAATAAGAACAATAACAAATATTAGACCACAATATTTTTAAAGGAAACTTTTAAAAAACTACAAATTCTAAGAGAGTGGGTAGAATTGTANTATATATATATATATATATATATATATATATATATATATATATATATATATATATATATATATCACTATAACACATGGAAAGCTAACAACTATACACTACAAGGATACCGCTTCCACACTTTGAGAGAAAACCAAATTAGTACACATTGCCAGATGAAGTAAAAAAATCTATGCCAGTGAAAATAATAAGACATCTTAAAATATGTCTATAGGTGAATTCCTCCTTACAAAACAGAATTCTTAAAATGAAGGGATGAAATATGAAGATACACAAAGAAAAATGACTCCTGCCCTGATCTCCAGGACCATGGCCATAAGTTTCCTCCTACTAATACAAATTAATACATATTACTGCTTTCTTCAAATATATCTTTTATTACTATAAATATTATCTGTAAAATACATTTTTGTTATGGATTATTCAATATTTTCCACTTCTAAGACAAAATCATGGAATTAAACATTAAAAAAATATTATTTTATTTAAAATCAAGAACATTATTAACATGGATGTATGAAAATCTAATTTATCTTACATCAAATACAATTTTTTAAAAATTATGTTCAATAATCAAAATTTTTTTCAACATTAAATGTCACCAGTAATAAAAGCATAGGTGTCTTCAATAAACCAGTATTTTCAGTAATATTTTTTATCGATTTTTAAGTCATACTATTTTAATAAATAAGTCTACAATTTTATGATTTATGATATTCAATGTTAAAACAAATTTTCATCATTTAACATAATTTTTTTTGTAATTGTTTTATGATCAAGATAAATTATTTTACATTTTTGGTACATCTGTAACACCGATGACTTTCAATAAAAGCTTATTTAACTAAAAGATATAAAATTTTAAAAATGTTTAATTTAAAGGATATATGATAAAAACAATGATAAAATGATTTAACCCTCTGCATATTGCATAATGGAAAGCTATAAGAGCATTCATTATGTCATAAACAAATGAATCAGATTACATACTCGATAAATTTAATAACTTCACCACAAAATGATTTCACTTCAGATATTTACTTGCAAACCCCTTCCGAATGTTAACCTCTATAAACAGTTTTGATTGAAGGTTATAAGCACAATTAAAAAATGAAAATCTCGAACACATCCTATAGCTAGGCAATTAGGATGCATACCAAAATTTCAATTCGATATCATATGAAATAGTATGTGAAAATTGAATTGGAATATTCAATCCAAGAATGGCAAATTAAATGAAAGAACTAAAAACAAATATAATCTAAAACCAATGTTCTTAGGACATATAATCAGGTTTCATAGCTTCCTCACATAATATAAATTAAATATGTAATAAACAGAATAAATTAAAAAGTATCCTCATCTGAAAAATCACACTTCCAAAAATGTTTTAATTTGAATTATTAAAATTTAATTTGTTGGAAAATAAAAATTTTAAATAAATGTAAAAGTAAGAAAGGAACATAGCTAACTTACATTTATTGAAGCAAATTCAAGAATAGTAGATTAATGACAGAATGTATGCATTTAATTTAAGATTGGGTGCAGAGGAGTTCATAATTAAACAACAAATTTATTTTTTGCTAAGGTCATGACTCTTGTACTTTAACTAGGAAAAAACTACGGAGACTAAACTTTATATTACAATCTGCATTGAACACAACACATATTCAATATGAATATTATTACAAAACCAATAATACTAACCTTACTGAGTAAATAAAAAATTATTAAAAAAATAAAAACTAATTAATTATTCAGCTCTTTAATAAAAAAACATATAGAGCATATAGAAGAACAGAACTGTGAGTTCAACATTATGAAGCAATGCTAAAACCCCTGAAACACAAAGACAATCAAACATAACACATAAATTACCTTGTCAAGTCTCTGATCAGAGCGTCTGTGCATGATATCACGCCGCCATGTCAGTAAAATAAATAACAGCCCAAATAAAACATATCCTATGTTGGAAAAAACATGATTGAAGTCACTCAAAACACCAAGTGGGTGAGCACAAAGGAAGTTGTAGTAGCACAAATCTTGGTCTCCTGTTCTATTAAGCACCTGGAAAATATCATCATATGAGATTAAGAGCAGATAAATTTAACAGCAATAAAACTATTAAAATCAATTATCATAATTACCATTTGGTATGTAATAACTAGTTGTACAACAGGTAAAGAGTAAAAAACAGCAACTGTGAGCAAATTCCATAAATAGAGATTTGATTTTTTACGTAATATTCTTGGTTCCTTCCGAGCCAAATCACAGAGATACAGACAGGTTTTGGTCCTGAAATTTAACACATCACTATTGATTTCAGTTCAAACATTGCTATAATAGAGAAAAGCAAGAATAAAGCAGAGAAAAGCAACAAATGTTACAACAGATACTCGGTAGATAATTTATGATAAATTCATGCAAAGATTACAAAGTTGCGAGAAATTAAATGAATGAGAAAATGAAATAAAGGCGAAAATGAAAATGAAATTCCACATGTAAGTACTCAGCATCTACTTAGTCCATGTCTAGTTCCAATGAAATAGGAAATAAATTCTTATGGAAGACAAAATTATAGATACTTTTCTAAAACTGGCTTCTTTAAGAAGAAAAGATTTAAGGAACACAAAATATGACCCCAAATGCATAGGGTAATAGGTCAGACAGGGCTTAGCAAAGTTTTGCCCATAGTTTGTGTCTATGGTTAAAGTTTTGTCTATAATTAGTTTTCATAACACAAAATACCTACTTTCTATTTATACTTATAAAATTTGTTAGTACCTTTTTCATAGAATTTGTGAGTTGAATCAATTTCATACTGTTATTTTTTATTGCAACAATTAAATCTGAGCTAATACAAGATAATAGCCAAATATGATCTACACACATACTTTTAATAATATTAATACTTCCTTCTCATTAAGAAAGAATTAAAGTGATTAAATACAAGCATAAACCATCATTACACAGTAAATATAGTTTTAAGAATTAGACTACAAATTACCGAAAAATATCTTTTTCACTATCAGCATCATGCAACATATCAATATCTGTTTCATCCAGAGAAGAATCTGAATTACAACGACGGACACTGGGTGCATCAGATGATGGACTTTGTATTTGACCATAAATAACTGGGGGAACTGATGACGAAGGTGACACGCAACTATCATCATCCAAATAACTCATTTCCGAGGGTTGGCGACGTCTCCTGTCGTCAAACATATTTTGTTAATGAAATAAAACATACAATTAAATTTAGACATATCATGAAGAGAGAAAAGTAATTAGACACACCTGATATAATATACAATTCCAATCACAAAACAGAAGACATAAACTAAAATAAATACAGCCACAGTACAAAATGTTGCTATCAAATAGTCTTTATATGTTATTCCAGGCAATAGTTGGAAAGTGAGAGATTTACGACGTGGATCAGAAATGCTATCAGTAGGATTGGGCACTACACCAGTGCAGTCAAAATCCTCTCCTTTCACAACAAATACTACATAAAAACCAATTGGAAGAGTATCACGCTGAAACAGGAGAAATGTACAATAAGCATCATGACACTTGTATTATACCTCTGGTTTAAAAAAGAAAATATCTGTCAATACGCATTATTTTTATAATAACTTACTCTCAATGTTATGCCACCCTTACTGCTTACAGTTTGCCAATATCCTTCAAACTGAACAGTTCTCTCTAAGTCAAAGACTGGATGCTGAAAATATATCACAGTGCTGAATAATTTTATGATATTCATTTGTGATTAACTTCTGGATTTATTCTACATAGATACCATGCACATACAAAGAGTGGTAGAGTCAATGGCTCACGGAAACCACCCAAAACCTTCTTTCCTTGCTCTTAACTTTATGAAAATCCAGACAGTTTACAAAACTTGAACTGGTTACTGCTTTTTTACACATTAAATGAACTTAGATGTAAAAAAAAAGTGTTCTACTAAACAAGTTATATGTTGTTTAAGTAATTAGCTACAAAGAATTAACAGTAAAAAAATGAAATCTATTTGTAAATTGGTAAAAGGTTAATTAAGATTACCGAGTATGTAAAATAATCTCAGTTTTGTCGAAGTTAAAACAATATATCAAGTCAACTAAAATTTATAAGCAACAAGCTAATTTGTATACAATGTTTCAGTGCTTTCAATTTTTATTCGTTTCAACTTCACAAAAAATAATTACAAACTACCACGTGAGACCAATGGAAAAGGGAGACATATGGGAACACTTCTATTAAAGAATGATAATAATAATAAATTTTATAATAAATTTATTGTCAAAAAACAGTACAGACTGCGTATGACCACATGGAGGACAATAAACTAATTTACTCTCCGGAAGCAAGCAAGGGACCATCCCATCAATTCCGATCAAGGGCCCGAAGGCATAGGCGGATTCAAAAATTTCAGCAAAAGTTCCTAGATAAGATAAAAAGTTAGCTGAGAGTTATAATACATATATAATGTCAATATGTTTGTAATTTAACGCAAATATGTTTGTAAATTTACATGTACAAGTTATTATCGAACTATAGATTATTCTGAGTATAGTGTTTAAAAATCATAAGAGTTGAAAAAACACTAAACACTAAAAAACAAGCAGACAAAGCCTAGAGAACCTGTATAAGAATGACATATAGAAGACAGTGAACACATTTTCTTGGATTTAAGTAAGTGGAGAAAAAGAATTTATAATGGAATAAATGATAAAACGTATACTCACAGTCAGGTTTTGTATTGAAACAGCAGTACATGTATCATCGGAAGAATTGACTTGAAGTAAAACAGTATCAGGATAATTTTCTTCAAATTTAAAGACAAAATATGAGGGTTCAGATGGTGAAACCACCACATCATAAATTTGGGAAAGCCTAAAAATCAATTATAATATTTAATTAAACATGCATAATTAATTTTATTTTTATTTGATGGATGTTCCTTACCCAATAAAAAAATAATCCACAGTTTTTACAAAAAGTGAGAAACTGACATTGTGAAGGCTTTCAGAAGAAATACTGACTATAAAATCTTCAGTACTAGCAGAATATCCTGAAGTACCATAATTGTTATGGGGACAAAGGGTCCTGTTAGTTCTATAATATTCACGTCTGAAAAAAATAAGCTTTAAAAATTCTGCATCACAAGTAATAAAAACAAATAAATATTAGTACTAACGATGATCTTGGAGTTTCTACGATTAATGGTAGCTGCCATGACATAATTCCTCTTTGCTGTCTGACAACTACTAAAACTGGGAATGTTTTATTGGAATCATAACTCTCAACAGTTACACATGCTGGTGTATCCTAAAATTGAAAAAATATACATAAATACAAAGTATTCTGCACGAGGTCCACACCCAACTGATAAAATAATCACATATTTCCAACACAACTTACACCAGTTCTATTAAACTGAAATATATATTCCACTGACTTGTTCACACTACTTGTATAATTTGAGTTGAATACTCCATTCATCACCAAAGGATTAACCATCGTCTGTGTTTGAATTATCCACTTATCTTGAGTACAGAACGTAATATTTACTAACATTAAGAATATATAAAAGTAATGAAACATAGTTAAAATCATTTAAAATTTAAAAGTAGGTTTTTAGGGTTAGAATAAGTTAGGCTTAATGTCAGTAAGCACGCATATTGCCAGCTCCATTCGGCACAATAGAATAGGAATGTTTCCCGAATTACACTTCTCAGTTGATTTTTATAAATAGAAAAATATACACGAATACTATTCGGTAGGATAACATGGGTGTATATGCCGTAATTTTTCTGGTCAGCTGTAGGTTGTCACTTCACAGAATCACGAAAAAGAAGAGCAAAATAGTTCTGACGATTACTTCTCTATCAGCGTCTATCAGTGTTCAATCCTATTAATAGATGGTTCACTCCCTTACACACTAGAGATAAAAATTAGAAAAAAATCAATCGTCTAAAACAATTTGTTATAAATTAGCTCATGCCTTCAACTCTATTACCGTGTGAAGTAAGTTTTATACATTCCATGCATTGCAAGTGTATTCTGTTAAATTAAAACTCATTCCCAGCTGATCCTGTGATCATCGACACGTTCGCATTTGCCTGTAGGAACGTAAGATTACTCTACCGATAATGCACGAGCCACCCAACTACCAGTCAAACACAACATCCTGAACAAATATCTCACTATTGACAAACAATATAAAAGACATTCGTTCTCCGTGATATCACTGGACCCACCAAATTAGNGGGAAGTGGGGGTGTATCGAAAGATGTTAACAATCGGTAAAATAATAAACAGTTGGGATATAATGTTTCACAATTATATAACAAGACCTAATCATCATTTATCACTGTAGTATTTTTAAATGGGAAATGTAGCGTGCTATTGAAGCTTTATTGATAAATATTCTTGATAAATATTCTAACAGGGTATCTGGATGTTCTTTAAGAAAGGAAACATTCGCCATCCACTTGGTGCAAATAAAACTAAGAAATGAAACCCCATTAAGTTGCGACTCGTACCCGATAACACGGGCGTGCTACCCGTAAAAAATAATAAATTTATTGTCAAAAAAAGCAGTACGAACTGCGTATGACCATGTGGAGGACTAGAAACTAATTCTATATAGGAAGGATATTCGGAAAACTGATTTATGCTGGAATCATAGAAAAATATAAATTCCAAAGTTTAAAGCAATAGAGTGAAATACGAAACAGCCATAAATGTTTAAAATAAATTTCTTGAAATGAATTGAATGATTACAGCCAATAAAATGTACATCATCAGTAACATGTTGCAGTCAGATGTTATAGTTAGCTATTAGCTCCACTTATTTTATTTGGTTGAATATTGTGATTATTATCAGTAATACCTAAAAAAAGTAATAATTTTCTCTTATATTCTACATCATGATTGAATAAGTAATAATTTGGTAGAAATTTTTTGTTGTAAATATTCTATTTTACTTCACTTATCTGCTGCTGGGTTATGTAATTTTTTTGTTTTTGTTTTTGTGGGGCTTTAGGACTCGTCAATGGCAAGGTCATTAGAGCCCTTGTCATGTAATATAATAATGTGAAGTTTGAAATTTTTTTATATAAAAATGTTAAATGTCCATTTAATGATGTTAATATTCTATTTGGAAAGTTATGTTACCTCTTAATTGTCATGTATATCCAGTTATAGTATTTTTTTAGAAAAAAATGGGTATGCATCCCCAATAGATGTTGCATTTTGCAGATTTTTTTTCATTTCCTATTTTTCAATATGAGCTAGTTTGCACTAATTTGGTGTCCAATTTGTTTTGAATTTATCATATGTTAGATTTTGTGATGTGAACCCAGAAAAAGACTGAATCAATAAGTTAATATGAATAAGAATTTAACTTAGTTTACTGGTCATGTTACCATGTAATTTTTCATATCACCTTATTTTCTTGAGTTTTTATTACTGTCTTCACTCTATTGTGCCTGCTTGTAATTATCACAGCAGAAATAAGTGCATAAAAAAAAGAGAAGACTTGATAATGTTGATTCATTTGCTTCTAATTTGAGTGATGTGTTCAAAGGTGAAGTGACACAGTACTACTCCACTGAAGAGTAGCAAAATGCATAACTCTAGAGTGCCCGAAGCAATTTTAATCAAACTTGATACACAGATGACTGACTAAATGACAACAAACCCTATGGGGGCAAGACATCCCTTACACCCCTAGAGAAGGGGATGACATGTAAAAGTAATGGGAAAATCTGATATTAGATTCAAAACCATAGTTTTCGGTGGCGTTGGGATGGATAGTGACGTCCCAGATGCTTTCTAAGTTAACAATCAGCCCACATTGCAGATAATACACCCCTAGGATCCCAAGGGTAGGGGTGGGAATGTAAACATAAAAAAAATGACCGATATTGGTGTTGAATAAATCATTTTTGTAACCTCTGAAGTGAAGTGACACTTTCATTGCCACATAATAACACGATCACCCCCTATAATAAATAAATATCCTTTGTGTGGACTTGAGGAGTGAAATGTTAATATAATCGAAAGTGACCGATTTTAGTGTTGAGATCGTGGTTCTCGGGGCCGCTGAAATTAGTAGTGACATTTTCAAAGACGTAAAAATTTCACAATCAGCCCGTATGAACTCCAGCACCCCTAGGGAAGGGGATGCTATGAAAAAAATATCGAACATGGCATACCAGTGAAGAGTCCATAATGTTCAGCGTCGCTGAGTTAATAGAGAAACCCCGATATCGTGTAAGTTTAAACTCAGCCTTCATGAAAGAAA
>NNCF01126407.1:1226650-1270149 GCA_002313205.1 Laupala kohalensis | reverse complement strand
CCCCCCCCTGGGTGGAATGGGATGAAAATGGGTTTATGGATTAAAATAATTGAAAACTAATATTGAAATATTTAAAAATGCATCGGATAGATAGTTTTAGTGTTGACAAGATGTTTCAACAACCAATGCTGTTATGTTCAAGATATCACATAAGAGCACTGTATTCTTAGAGCTGGGAACGGAAAGAGCGAAACAAAAATAACGTGAAAAGACCGTTATTAGGGTCGAGTCCATGGTTATTGTGTATTCTGAGATGATTAATTGTATTTCCAGCGATATTATGTACCCTTCAGACCACATGAGGTGCAAGACGTCCATAGAGGTGGGGGTTGGGAAGAGCGTAACACAAAATTATAAAAAAATGGGATTGAGGGTAAACACCAATACTAATACAAAAGGAAGCTTCCTAGGTTCTATATCACCAAACTTGAAGAAGACAATGCAATTTACCAAGAGAGTCTGAACCAAAACAACAATAGGATTAACACCACTACAAAATGGGACCCACTTCGGCATGCTATGACAGAGGCGGCTCAGAAGACGATCCCCGATTGACCTAAAGGAAACAAGCACCCATGGTGGTCTAACGAATGCGATGAGGTTATAGAGGCCAGACGACTAGCTTGGGTAAAATGGAACATTCATAAAAACAAAGACAACCTACAAGCTTTTATTACACAGAGAAAGAACACCACCAGCATCATATGAGGGGTGAAAAAAAAATACAACAAAGAACTGATTAAGAAAGCTGAGGAGGATTTTGGAAGAAACAACTCTAAGAGACCTATATAAAGGTCTAAAGCAACAGATGAGATACCGGGAACTGGAAATTGCCCATATATTCGAACCTTTTCCGGGTTTGACGTAATGTGATCGATCCACGTATCAGAATTATTAGTGTGATCGAGTCGGCTCCAGAGAATGAATTTTTAAATTCATGCCATGAAATAATCTATTAAAGTTAATTGCGTGTGAAGAATTTTCATTTGTGAGATCACAGTTAAAATCACCCATCACGATTATAGAATCAAATTTAGATGCACAAATTGAGAATAATTCATCAAGCTATTACCACGCTTAGGGGGTTTGTATGTAACCGCTAAAAGGCCTTTTTTTGTTTTTTAAAGTAATTTCAACAAAAAGATACTCGACTTTTCGCGTAATTTTGTTTTCAGAAGAAAATACAACTTTACTTTTTAAATCATCGCGGGTAAATATCCCAAGTAGAGAAAGATCTTGCAGAGCTTAACTCGGCAGAGAGCGAACCCTAAATGCAAACACAATAAGTCGCTACCAGGTAAAAATTAGCACACTATTGGCTACTGAGTATACAATTCTGTACGGTATACATATTCAACTCTGTATTATAATATGAAAGAATACTTCTTTGCAAACAACATACACTGTATAAAATTCCAAAAACATTTGTTAATTGTTTTCTGCAAAATTCAAACGAACTACTCGTATATGAATCATTTTATTTTATCTCATTTACTTCTTAAATTAACAAAAATAGACATCTTTTCCGTAGAAGGTATATAAAATTTAGATAAAACCTGAGAATATATATAATAAACTTACAGTCTGATGAAAGATAAACGTTAAGGCAATTTCTTTTTTTGAATTATCGTCCAATTTCTCTATCTCCGTGCCCACTTTTAGAAAGATATTATGAAGAAAACATCGCATTACTCGTACTTCAACTTTTGGTATCATCACCACAAATAGGTATGGTACGTTCACAACATATCATTCTAGAACATAACTTACAGACGTCTTGATTTCTCGATCGTTTTTCCAGAACTACGCTTCATTCCGAGAAGAGCTTGTTTTAGAACGCGATTCTGAAGCACTTGCTTGGTCAATCTCTTCTTTGTTTAACATCTCCAAGTATAAAATTAATTTTCATTTTTATAAATGATGCTGTTGTGTCTCCGCCACTTAGGGTAGTATTCGCCATAACTATATTCCAGAATAATTTACCTTCAGTAATAGAAAATTCGGTACACAAGAATGTCGAGTAAAAATTGCCCGTACTCACTTTGTACTTCCATAGTAGCGGAGCCTGCATGGCTCTAAGCTTCTGTTTGGTCAGGCATCTGTCCACGCCTACACCATGTTGGCGTTCATCGTGGATGGTTTCACGGTTTAATTTTTAACACGGCCTCCTAAAACATAAAAAGCGAGCGCCATGTCCGCTGGAAACCAGCGACTTAGGTACTCATATTAGGGTTTTAAAAAAAAGATATATAGGGGGTATAACGGAAAGAGGAAGTATGACGAGGGTCTGAAAATTTGAACGAGAATTGGAAAAAAAGGTAAGAGAGTCACAGGAGAATTTGAAGAAGGAAATAATTAATGATTTTTGAAAGAAGAGAAATTTAGGAGGATTAAAACTTATGAACAGGTAGTTTGAGGATATCTGAAGGGAATTTTCGGCGTGAGGCCGGATTGACTCTGCGTGCCAAATGACGTGAGTATTTTCTGAAAGTGTTGTGAGGGGAGGGGTCGTGGAATGCTTTCCGGATGTTTCTGGGCATGATGGAAAATAAATTTAGTTATGGATTCTAATTTAGAGAGAGAACGGAGATAAGAGTTGGGTGTGCGTAGAGGCGGTCGTACAGCCATCCGCAGGAACCGATTCTCGATTATGTGAAGGCGGAGATGGTAAGGTCTGGAAGCAGTTACCCATGTTTCGCAGGCGTAAAGCGCAAGGCTGCGAATACACGCTTTGTAGATAAGGAGTTTCACATTGAGCCGGATCCTGCGATTTTTGAAGATCGGAGATAGACGGGCAAGCGTGCATTCATTTTGGAGTGTACAGATTTGGCATGTTCTTTCCAGCTGCGTTTCCTGTCCATCGTGACCCCAAGGTACTGGACACTTGTGGACCAGGTCACAGTGGTGTCTTTGACCTTGAGCGACAGCAGGTTCTGGAAGGCTTTGCCGGTCAGATGTTTGCCAGTAAAGATTATTGCCTGGCACTTGGAGGGGTTCAAGGTGAGCCCATTAGAGGAACTCCAATTTTCCAGGCAAGAGGTAGAAGATTGAAGGTTAGAGATAGCGAGAGGGAGATTGAATGCACGTGCCGCATACGCGATGCCATCAGCGTAAAGAAATTCGGAAACATGCCGAGGGTCAGGAAGATCGTAAAGAAAGAGAGAGAACAGACTGGGTGCCCAGACACTACCTTGGGGAACCCCAGCGCAGATGGGGCGGGTGGAGGAGAGAGAACGTTGGTAACGAACCTGAAAATTCGCCCGGAAAGGTAACTGCGCAGGATGTGGTGAAAAACAGGAGGGACTAAGGAATTGGTTTTGTGAAGGAGTAGATCATGATGGATAGTGTCAAAGGCGAAAGAAAAGTCAAAGAAGATGGCAGGAATGGCAATTCTTCGAGGAAGGATGGGCGCTAGTTCGTGTGCCAGTCGCAATGTCTGTAAAGCTGCAGACTTGTTGCGCCGGAATCCGAACTGGGTAGGACGAATAGCATGAGAGGATTCGAGGAGAGGAGTAAGTTTGGTGAGGACAAGGCGCTCGAAGAGTTTGCCAAGAAGAGAAAGAAGGCTGATGGGACGATAGTTAGGGTCCCGAAGATTTTTCCCTGGCTTGGGAATAAGAACGATAGTGGCATGTTTCCATGATAGAGGAAAGTTACCGAAAGAAAGTCAAGAGTTGAATATATTAGTGAGAAGGAGGACAGCGTTGTGAGGAAGATGGTGAAGATAGACACCACGGAGCTTATCGGAGAGACCCACCTTCTTGGTGTTGACGCTCTTCAGTGCGGCCTTCACCTCCCACACTCCTAAGGTCCACTCATCATCTGGGGTGATGGGACAAAACTGGGGCAGAAGGGTGGTCAAGGGAGAGGAGTGGGGCGTAATGATTGGAGACGACAAACGGGTTTCTAAGATATCGCCGAAGATCTCAACTTTTCTGGCCGGGTCGTAGGTGGGAGTGGGCGTGCCAGGAATGAGAGGGGTGATGGCAGTGGAAGGGTGTCGGAGGGTCCTCTGGATCTTCCACACGTCGTCGGAAGAGGAAACGTTGGCCCGGGAAAGACAGTCTTGCCATTGCTGGGCATAAATTCACGGAGTCTGTCTCGTAATGTTCGTCTCATGTGGAGGAAATGGGCCTTGTCAGCAGGATCCCTGGTGCGGTAGATTTGCCGTTGTGCACGGCGACGTTCCAGCACCAGAGCAAGAATTTCTGGGGGAGTGTCAGGGTGAGAGGCAGTGGTAGGTGTAAAGGTAATATATTGTCGGAAACTAGTCAGTATGTGGTTCGTAACGTGCGAGATGGCATGGTCAATGTCGTCTGGTGAGGTAAGTGGGAGATGGGAATCCACCTTCCGGCTAAACCGGGAGATGTACCCTCTTCAGTCGGTCTTGATAGTCGGGGGAGGTTTGAAATCGTGAAGGAAAGGGCCGAGGTAGGAGGAGAATACTATGGGAAGATGGTCCGAGGTTAGCTCGAACCGGGGGTGTGGAGTGGTGATTTGGATATAGGAGGAGTGAAGGACAATGTCGAGGATGTCGTGGGGAACATTGTCAACTAGATGGGTAGGTCCAGAGGGAGGATGAGATTGGGATGTTGTGCAAGGTAGATTGCCAGAGTCCTGCCACCGGCGTTACAAACTGTGCAACTCCAGTCGGTATGCTTGCAGTTGAGATCTCCGGCGATGACGATGCAGTTACCCAGACCCTGGAGAGAGTCAAGGTCCGCACTGTCGAGAGTCTTTTTAGGCCTCCGGTACGCAGACACCAGAATGACTGGGCCCCTTGGAGTGCCAAATTCCAAGACCGTGGCTTCAAGAGAAGTAAGAGGAGTTGGAAGACGAGTAAGAGGTATAGATTTGCGAATAGCGATGGCTGTACCGCCGTGGGGATTGAGATTTGGTATAGCGTAGGGTCTATCATCACGATAAATGTGATAGACCGGAAGAGAAAATTTAAGTGAGGGAGTAAGCCATGTCTCCTGAAGGAGAAGGACATGGATAGAGAAGTCAGAGAGAAAGCCGGATTTCAGCAGTCTTTAAGATGGAGATCCGTGGCAGTTCCACGACGCAAAAGAGGTGATAGATTGGGAAGCCATTTAGAAGAGAGCAGAAAGATCCTGTAAGGCAGTAAGTGCCTCGGGGAAGAACGGACCAGGGGCGGATAGTATGGGAAGTACTTGTTTAACAGCGTCAAGAATAGCACGCAGATCAAATTGTTGCAATAGTGAGAACAGTTCAGATAGAGTCTGAATGTCCCCAGGGGTGATCCCGCCGAACAAGGAGGAAGCCGATGCAGTTGAAGACGTCTGAGGAGATGGAGACGTCTTTAAGACGTCTGAGGAGCCTTGGACAATGTCAGCAAAAGACACCGACATTGGCCTTGGAGAAGATGCTGTAGTGGGACGTGCTGCGGCATTGACCCTACGTGTTGCCTGCGCCGACTCACGCTGTTCTCGAGCGCGAGAAAGCTGCTCCACTCGGCGTTGCTTGAGTGCAAGAAACCATGAGGCGCAGTGGTCGCCTGCGCAGTTGTTGCATGTCAGCTTGGTTGGCCGAGGAGTGCAGTTTGCCAAGCTATGGGGACCCGCACAGAGTGGGTATACCACATCCCGCCCGCAATGGTTGCGTGTGTGAACCCACGCCTGGCATCTGGAACAATGGGCAATCCATTCGCGCCGGTGACACTCTTCTACCGAGACGCGAACATTGCCCAGATACCGGATATTGGTTTNCGCTGTGTGTTCGATCTCCACCACGTAGAGACCGAGATGAACACGACCTTTGTCCCCCCACTCTTCTTCTGTAGCTCAGTGAGGCGAAATACCTTCACCCCCTGGTTTTCAATGTCACCGCGAAGTGACTCGATTTCTTCATTTGGTTGAAGGCCTCGAATCACCATGCGATGGCGCCTTTCCTCGGTGACCCGATGAAAAAAAGGAGGTGTTGGGATCCTCACTTTGGAGAACCCGTAATTTGCCGACAACGTGGTCAGCATAGTCGGGCACGTGCACTATAAAGTGCTGTCGTGTGTTGCGACCCGTTAGTCTTGATTTCGAAACTGTCTGCAGAACACGCAGCAACTCCCGAGTGTCGACGACATTTTCAATATAGATATCGCCTCCTCTGCGACCATTTCCTGAAATGGCTTTGGAGAAGGACGGCGTGGTAGTGGTAGTTGTTGGAGAGGGAGAAGGATTGGGGAGGAGAGCAGCACTCCCTGCATTTCCTGGCATCCCTATTTTACTCCTAACCTTAATTTTATCCGACGCGGTGATAGAGACGGAGTCTAATATAGTATTACCGGGCGCATCATTAAGTTCCCTAGCCGATAGTGGGGGCGTTATGGGTGAAAACCTATAGGTTAATGTCAGGAGTCTTTTCTCCTGCGAAGGTTTCTGGTCGAAATATCTTCTTGGCCGGAGTGTATTCGTTCTCGCACTCCATTGTCGCATTATCATGCGGTCGGGAAGCTGGAATGACCCTGGTAACACATTTAATAAGTGTAGAGGAACCGGCATCACCGGACTTACCTGGAAGGTCCAGGAACCCGGGTCTCGTCACCGCTTCTGCAGTAGTGGTATTCGGGTCTGCAGTGGTGGTATCTGATGCCCCAGTGGGAGGCAGCGCGGAGACGGGCAGCAATTTCGACGAAGCAGCGGCAGCAGCAGCCTCCATCAAGGACGAAGTCGGCACTGATGCCATCCTGGAGGCGGGGCGATGCTTCATTCTCGTGCGTCGCGACGAGAAGAGCCACTTGTCGGCAACGGAGTCAGCAGGCGACACTAAATGTCCACACGACGTATGTCGACGGAGTGGATGCTTCCTCCGGCCGGCCCCGGAGAAAGCCCTCAAGAATGCTGGGATCAATAATTTAAATTTAGAAAATAAAAAAACAAAATTAAAAGAAATTTGAAATAAGAAATTTCGCACGGTAAGCTTAAAGCAATTACTCCATCATAAGATAAAGTAGTCCAGAAGAAAAAGAAGAAGAAGAAAACACGAAGGATGCAACCCGCACGACACGGGTTGTCTCGGACACGGGTTGCAGTGAAAACTGCAACAACGCACAAGTCCTCTCTCGGAGGTTTGAACCGCGAGCCGCGGGACCACGTGGTCCGAGAGCAAACAAACTTCGAAAGACCGAACGCCACGGAATAGACAGAAAACGCGGGAAACGCGGAGCGCACCGGCACACGTCCGTCCACCACGACGGCCGAACTCGGAATGCCTGCATGGCGAAATACATGAAACTGAGTGGTAGCGATGGACATTCAACAATAAGAAGCTACTTACAACGGCAGACATCGAAATTCGCTGCAAAGAAAGTTATGAATTGATTATTGAGGTCTGTGGTAATTTTTACCTGGTAGCGCCTCCTGCCGGATTAATATTAATCAAGCCGCCGTTCCTGACAGGAATGAATACCGTTTAATTGTCAAAAGTAAACCTTTTGTAAAATCCCTTACAGCAGTTACCCACAAAAAAAGTCGTGAATTGGTCGGAGGAGCACAGGAAAGAATTCTGCTAGAAAATGAAAGTACGCTGGGCCAACAGGAAAGCTCAAGATGTCATTGAGTACGCCAAAAGCGGCAAATGACGACAATAGAACAGCTAAAACACAAGTACCGTGGTCCATAGATGGCCTAAACGAACTAGAAGAAGAATATAACCTCTAACACGAATGGAGAACATTCTTAGTGGATATGAATGAAGATATGAGAAAGAAAAATATTGGAGACATATTATGAAATTTACATGAGCAAAGCTGCGGGTACTCAGCTAGTAATTTAATATTCACAAGCAATTAATACTATTGCTTATAGTTCATAGTAAGTTTATAGCATAATTATTTCTTAATTTAAAATAGCCTTGACAGAGCTTCATAATACTCTGTGATAATTACCATTTGTTTTTATTATTCTTGAAGTAATCCTGAAATAAAATAATTACTGTTATTATTTACGTAAATTCATTTCTCGCTTGGAATTTTCTTAGAATTCGCTAACAATACGAAACTCAATACCCACACATTGTCGCCATTCAGCGTGATCTCTCTCAACTTTCATTACATCAGGTTCTGACGTATTCTATTCACCATTGAATTGTTTATTATATCGTTTTAAGTCTAAATTCAGTACCAACGTGAATAAGACACCCCCTGCGCCCTGAAGGGTGTGTGTGAAAAAGACTATAACCGCGAAAAAATGTTGCAAAGGACCAATTTGCGTCGAATCCATGGTTTTAAGAGTTTCTGAGATGAATAAATATACTACCAATGTCATGGTTAAGTTCAGATCACATCGGGGCACGGAACCTTTAATACATATAAAAATAAAATATCTATTTTAGACAACTGTTTTGTTCTGCTTGATTGTCGATATTATGTCATGTTAATTTTTTTAAAAATATATCCTTGTATTAAAATTTAAATAAAATGATTTGATTTTAATGAAAATAAAAAATATGTACCTTTATTTAAAAAATATATAAATAATTTAAGGGGTGGCAATTGCTCTTTTTGTCCGGGGCGACGTAACCGCTAGAGCGGGTGCTACTTGAGAACGACTGGATCGATTTTGCTTTTTTTTTTTTATAGTTTACATTTTGCAAGAATTTTAATGAAATGATGCAACCGCTTCATGCCTCGGAAGTGGCTGTCGCCAGATGGTGTAGTGTATACAGTAAGCTATTGTATTAAATTAGTATTATTATGAATTTGAAAAGTTAGGATGCTGTACATGTTCTCAAAAATCAGCAAGTAAAAGTATTTTTATCTTATAATACAGATCGATTTTTTCCCTGAGCAAAAGAATATTAGTCTAAGAAAACTCCCGTGCTAATATTTATTTATTTAATAATTATTTTTCAAGTATTTATTTCAATAATTGGTCTGCGGATGTTCCGATGCTCCGGCAGTCCGCAAACCACGCTGAAAGAAAAAAGGACTGCCTGTCTGAGAGACGTGGGTTGGGTCCAGTTGTGTATTGGCGGTGGAATCAGCATTCCAAGTTAGTCAAACCACAGAGATGTATCGTTGATTTCTTAATTATTTTTCTATTTGTTTTAAAACACAACAATAAGAATAATAACGAACAAAGAACATGATTTAATTTGTATCTATCAGTTAATAATATTGGACAAACAATACTCAGGAAATCAAATGACTCGTTGAAAACGCATGCACGTACAAAAATGGCGACCAAGCACAGCGTTTCGTGATTTATGCATCTCACCTCAGAAAAAGTTAATAGCTTACTCAAATGTTCAGTGAACTATAAAAAAATGATATAAAATACTATGGAAAATGTACTATAAATCATAGTAAATTTCCATCACATTCGTAATTTAAAAGTCGGTCTTATTTTGTGTGTTCTCCATAAGACGTAATGTATTACACCATTAATTATAATTACAATAATTTCATTTAAATGGCCTGTGAGGTATGGTTTTCAAGTTGAAATCACAATAAATACATGTTACTCTGTTTATTTACGCCAATTTCGGAAATTTTAGTGATTTAATTCTATCTACGCTAGAACTTAACCAATAAAAGAAAATTTTCCCATCCAGAGTGAGGAAATTCCTACTCAGGGCAGATTCCTATAGTAAAAATCTCCTTAAAATTGTTCAATTAGTTACGGTCTATAATCTACAGAAATCTATGAAAAGAACACAAATGAAAAGTACATTATCCAAATTACTTTATTGTTAAACCCATTTAAAGTCAATTGGAAAAATATTAAAGAATGTTTGAAGAACTGCTCGGTTCAGTTCCCTTTCCCTGAAATTCACAAAACCAATAGCTATTGGTTATTTTATGAACCAATGAAAATGCACGCACACCCTTCACAACTCTTCTTGAGATATTTAGAAACACTTTTGAAAATAGATAAAACATTTCTGTGTGATTCCTGAGGTAGTGAAAATGCTAGTGGTTCATTGCGAATTTTTTTTCAAACATTTTGTGTATCCGATGCTTGGTTTATTAATTACGGGAGATGAGTACATAGCGCAAGCAACATTAAATATTTTTTTGAATAAAAAATTAAAATCTGAAGATAAGAATGAAAATCACAAAGTATGTAAAACAAATACTAACATGGGTACTAGTCCATATGGAGACATGAAAGTTCTAGTGAAAGTGAAATGGTCGACTGAATCAGAAGTAACACGAACTGATTGGAATAGTGAAGTGATTGGAATATTGGACATATTTATTTGGAATAGTAATTTGTGGAAAGAGAAAAAATTATCCTTGGCTGACATGCAATAATGGAAAGTTGGGATGTTTGACATGCGCTAGTGTGAAAAATTTAGGACCTTCTAAAAGTCAGGAGTGTTCTCTAACAAAGGAATGGTGCTCGATAATGGTTTCCCCTTATGGGAAAGACAGGAGTTCGGAATAGACGTACTCTATACGAAGGTTTCGAGAAGACTACGGAGCGAATTTTTAGGAAATCCTTTTGGTTTTTTTCAAATGAATTTTCAAAAATTTCTTAGATACAAACGCAGAGCTTGGAAACTTTGTGTGCCTACCTTATATACTCTTTATCACTCGAGAACCACTCATCCGATTTGCTTGATTCTTTTTTCTTAATGCATAAAACATTATAGAGAAATATTTTGTAACGTTAAAACACACAAATAATACGAAATACAAATAATAGGCAATGATGATATTCGTGAATGAATTCGCAAAAAAAACCAACATATTCGGAGGTGTATTTTCATAAGATGCCTACACGGTTAGAGATAGGCGACACCAGTGAGTGGCAATATCGTTCGTCTCAAAGAGTCCGCGACAACATTTGTCTATCTACAAAGGATAACCCAAATCAGCAGTCTCCCAACTACGCCCCTCAGGCAGGTCGAGTCCGCAAAGTGCTTCATTCAATTTTCACTTTTCTTCCAATTTTTCATTTTTTACCATACTTTTTGACACTATACCGACGAAATGTAGTAGTTAAATATATTCATTTCATAAAATATTGCTTTAAAACTTTTTTATTAAAAAGTTGGCCAATAAGATGTGTTTTATGAGAAAAAATTGCAAAAAATTGAAAATTTTTCTTAGTCATTGGCATTTTAAATAATGTAACACATTATTGTGTATGCTCACAAGAAAGTACATAAAAAACCTTCAAATTAAAAAGAAAATTTGCCCTACAATGATTTTGCACAAAATGGCAATTTGTTTGTTTGTTTTTGTTTTTTCGAAAAATGCCGATTGTGGCCGTAAAAATCCAAGTGTCTTTATGAAATTTTAAACACGTGTTTATAGCATCAATGTACAAGTGTTCTTCAATTTCATAAAAATACGATGATTTTTTCGTTATTTATTGCATTTTTAGTAAAAAACGACATTTCATACATTACAAGAATTTCCGGACAGTTCGACACGTTTCCAGAATGACAGCTTTTTACATGGGTAGGAAAAGGTTTCGAGGGAGGTGCATTTTTCTACTTTTGGACAGGTTTGTGGGGTTAATGCCAGTTGCTGAGATACTGATTCGCATTATATAAACTTTGTCAGTCCTCCATATCGTTTTGATTTCTTCCTTCAATTTGGTATTCTTGTAAACTTTCTCTGCAGCCTTTGTCAGCTTACCATTGGTGTTAGGAATTGCTACATCTTTGGATAAAGTAACCCTGTCTTTTTTCCTGTGGAACACCAAATGTGATCTGTTATGTTCCAACATCCTGTCTCTCAATATTGTTCTGTTAGATAGCAGGTAGAACTCTGCATTTTCCGGGAGAGTGCTAGGATTCTACTTGTAGTACGGTGTCTTCACTTCGATAAATCCACTCATGAGCTAGCTTCTCGTGGACAATCTGGGCAACTTATTCTGACGTTCAAATAATGTTACAGCCAATGCCTCGCATCCACTTACAACATGCTGGATGGCCTCTGACTTCAGAAGTCACTGACCACAGCGATCGTCCTCCATTAATACATCTTTTACTGTGTGCTATACATTACTTTTTGTACGTATGACCTGAATGATGTTGGATGGCCAATATGAATCCTTCCGTTTCAGTGTAAAGATCACCTTCCTTTAGTCATACATTTGACGCTTCTTAGTTTGAGGGTGTTTGCCGTGGGGGTTTGTTGGTTTGATAATTTTCAGTTAATGCTCACACAATTCCTAATGAGACAGATTATAACAGTTTTAAGCGCACTCACAAAGTTCTCCATTGCTGTTCACAATTCAAAGTTTATGGGAGTCAGAGATTAAGAGTTACTGGAAAATTACCAATCATTCTTCATATATACTTTGTTCCATTACAGAGTTCCATGCACTGAAACTAATGACAAATATAAAAGTTACATTTAGTTCATCACACACTTGTACAGAAGCGCGGTAAAATATTCACAAACTTTTGTGGTCGAAAACCAGTTAGTAAGTATAACACTCGTATTTGGTTGCGATCAAATATTGACACTTTGAGCTACTCGCGACATGACTTACGGAGTGACGGGGCTGGAGAGAGGCGGTGCGTTCGCTAGCGCAGATCGTCTCGGAGTGATGCTTGTCTCTAATAAAAACAAGTGACGTTTTTCTCCGGTTACCAATTATGTCCGGATTGGTGGGTTGCACTATTTTCGTCACTGGTTTTTTTTCGGGGAGCTTGTTGAAAGCACATTGTTATCAGCACTTTTCCGTTGTTTTGTTCTAGAAGATATTTGTACCATCGAGACTAATAACTTCATTTGTTTCCTTATAGAATGGTTAATCAATAGAATATTAATAGAAAGTTAATGGAATGTAGCATAACCGCTACACTGTGATTTGTTTCTAGCCAAGTAATAATGTTTTCTTTTTTATGACCCTTTCTTTTTATGTGTTTAGTGTATGATCTGGTAATATTTATTTTGTAGAGATGTATTTTTATGAAAATATCAGTGCATAACTAATGCCATAAGGTAAATAAAAATAGAATAACTCCGCTGAAATATTGAAACAAGACAACGAAATCGAAAGAAAATTGGAAAGAAAATTGAAGTTGATCCAGACAGGATTTTCCCCACTTGTACAATTTATATCACCAACGCCACCATCTTGTAGTTAACACACTTGTGTTTGGCGGATTGCATAACCCTGCACATCTTTCTTAAAATTCTTTCTTTTTATTCGTCATACTACGGTAGTTCGGATGAGATACAACAACACTTTTCTCTACCTTTCCCTATGTTTTCGGAGATGCTGAGCACATACTACATACCAGACCACCCTCTCGCATGCTAACGGTGCGTTACTGGTTTCAGCACACCAAACGAAATGTCTGTAAACTAAGGATAGGTCATAAAGGTTTTAAGTTGTAGTAGTTTTCTTAGCCTGGTGCTGAGTACGAATTTCATCTTTGCCACCTAGTAAAGCTTGTGCAAATTGACAAAAATTTGAATAACATGACATTTTAAAGTGTTTTTTTAATAACTTGAAATGCACATGCACCTAGAGAAAAGTAATTGTATGTAAAAATAATATACATTAAATTTCCTGCAAATTAGGTCTTTACCGATATTTTGTTTGACAAATAGATGAAACGCTGGAGCGCGGTGAATTTTCACCAAAACTTCGAAATTTCAATTTTCCGATGACGCTTAGTTCTAGAAATTCCGGTCTTCTCATCTTCCTCATATGTTTCACAGGGAGATAACTTCAAGAGGCTCTGTTCTATTGTCATTTCATTCCACGTACCTTATCACTTCGGTGGATAATGAAGGATCCATCTGAAGTATAAGTTTTATGACGATTCTCAATTGGCACATGAGGTGAAGGTACTGATGAACCCACTATGCATAAGATCAGAGGCCGGAGTTTAACAAGACCAACTTTTGAAATTTGGACGGAGCACCCTCCTGAATTGTTTTATCTCACAAGAAGACTTCCATAAAAATGTCAGATTAAAAAATATATTTTATGGTCTCTACCAAGCAAATTCTGGACGGAGTTCTCTTATACTTTGTCTTATGTCTTCAGATAAGATCATAAAAACGTAGATTAAAAAATATATGTTAGGTTCGGAATTCTCTCGGGATTTCCTCAGTGCGCGTGCGCGGAATTCAGGACGGTTCCGAACCGTTCGGGATTGTTTGCTACTGGAACGCCTTTTACGCGCCATAGTTTAAAGTTCGTCCGTTAAACGTCGCATGAACTTGACAGCAGGTCCATCTCGCGAGGAAAAAATAAAACGATACAGCTGTCCCCTCGACATGGCGCGTTGATCAGAGGGAAACGGCGCTTTAAAAAAACAAGTTTTCCAAATAAAAACAACACAAAATTTTTTTATGTCCGTATCAATATGTGTTGTGGGAAAATTATTTCTTTATTTTTAAAACCGATTTTTAAAATTTAGTATATTATAAAATGTTTGTAATTACCTGGTAATTCCCAACATAATTTTCTATTTTGACGCGCAACTGCCAACAATGCGCCCAGTCGACTGTTAACCCTCAATCGGTTTAGTGCAATGAAATGAAGTTGGAAGGCAGAGTTGGGTCAGATCCGACCCGACTTCTGTATAATGAGGTTTCCGGTCAAAATAGGTTAACAATGTCATTTTATAACAACATTTATTAATGATATAGTGCACATTAAAAAAATGACCAACAACATTTTCAAGTTTTGATAGGAAAATGTGAACAAGTAGCAGTTCCAAAATGACATACATTGTGAGATTTGAATAATTCCGTAATTAGAATAATAAAATCATCCTCTTTCGGGAGTATGAAATTCAAAAGAGAGGAAGGGAAGTCTTCCGACTCGCCAGAAATTTAAAAGGCCTACCGTTGAGAGATGACGAAGGCAGCGCTCACATCTGGTATGATGCGGCGACCCACTGTCGGCTCTTTGTTGTCGAAAGAAATTTATAGCTTTTTAGAAATAGCAAGTTAGCGAGGGGGTGGGGAAAGCGACCCAACCCGACCGCAATAACCCAGGATGTGCGAGGGTGGATACAAGAACCAACTTGTCAGTAAAAATCGTTGGAAGAAAGCGTTGGAAATTATTCGAAATCCTTTAAAATTTCCCAATCAGAATCTAGGCGTAAGAAGGGGGAATCGTTTTGGCATTGGAAGTTTTCGATCACGTGAAGTTCAAAATTTGGAAGATTTGGAAGTGGTAAGTGAGGTCTAGGAGGGAGTAAGACCATTTAAGGAATGGAAAATGAAATTACGCTCTCAGACGGCTTAGTCACATCGCTTAGATTTTTCGCTCATCTCACATCAGTAACATCGCTCAGCTCACATCGCTAAGATTTTTTTGCTCAGCTCACATCGCTCAGATTTTTTTGCTCAGCTCAGCTCGTAGCTTCGACACTTAACTATCGTGCTTTTTGAGTTTTCGGTGTCAGCTATGTTTGCGTTAATACTCTGAAACANACTTAACTATCTTGCTTTTTGAGTTTTCGGTGTCAGCTATGTTTGCGTTAATACTCTGAAACAAGTATTTCGAGTTCGCATTAAACACTAGCACTTCATTTTTGAAGATGCTGCGCTCGAGTCGAGTATTTGTTGATATTTTTGAACATCGGGCAAATTTGATAAATTAATCTCGATCCGAGCCACGGACGAACAATTTCCGGGTGGTCATTCGGATGAACGAGGTTCGGCTGACGCTGCGCTTGGAGGGGCCGAGCTCGCAGAGAATGATTGGAGCAACTTCCGGTATTCGTCGTTGATGACACCGTCAGCGATCGCCCTAGATCGGAGCCTGGCCGACCTTGCGAGGACACTACTCTCTACGGTCTGCCCTGGTTGGTCATCTTAAGAGGTATTTTACGACGGTTGGTGATGTTTAAACCGACGTCGTATTGCGCTTTCGCGTAATGGATAAAGTGGCATAAATTATAAAAAAGGGACACGAACTATGGACTTAATCAGTGCCAAGACAGATTTTAAATGTTGATAAAATTACGCCATGGTTAAATTCAGTGTATTTCTATTGTTTGAGAGAGAGGGAGATTTAATTGTTGATAAGATAATGTTATTGTTAAATTCAGTGTATTTCTTTTTTTTTGAGAGAGAGGGAGATTTTAAAGGTTGATAAAATTACGCTAGTGTTAAAATTCAGTGTATTTCTATTTGTTTAAGAGAGAGATTTTAAACGGTGATAGAATGATATCATTGTTAAATTCAGTGTATTTTAGTTTTTTTGGAGGGAAAGATTTCATTTAGGTGTTAGTGTTTATGTTATAATTTGGCTACCATTTGTGTTTGTTTCTTTTGGGGGAGACAGCCTGAGGGGTTTTATTGTAATTGGAACAATGATGATTAAATTAAATGGATTTATTTGTCAATAGCGTTTTCCTTGAGTGGAACTATTGTATGGCCCTTTCCTTCACTAAAAAATGCGAACCCCAGAAATTATTGTGGAACCCTGAGATCAATTAGTCGAGGCGCTCAAAATTTTAAATTCCAGTGTATCTTTAACCACGAAAGTTTCGTTTTGCCACAACATCTAGTAAAAAACATTAGCACAAGTGAAAATAACCGTATTTAAAAATAAGATACAAATTCACAATTAGCTTATAATAATGATACATTGTAATTTTATATCTCCTGATAACACACGGAAGATCAATGTGCGGTTGAGTGTATCACCGCCGGGCACCCAAATCTAGTTTTTTGTGTTGCATCAAGAAATAAAATCACAATGTACCATGATTAATAAGCTAATCGATAATTTTTATCTTATTTTCAAATACGTTTTTTTAGGGTCGATGGAAAATTTTGCGATTAGCCGATCTTGAGATTGCAAGGTTTTATAAAAAATCCAATATTTTTTTAATCCAAGATCAAATTATAAAACTAATACATTTTATAAATAACTATCCCAGAAACGAGTAAAAATTTCAATGTCCTAGGCTTTACAGTTTTGCTAATATAAATTTTCAAAGCTGGTCCATCCCTTAAGAATGCTAGAAAATAGTGTTTTTTACCTTCCCAACACAATTCAAAATACTCAGACACAAGCACATACTTTTTTATATTCACTTACTTTAATATCATGAATATTTTCACACTTTGAATAAAAATTACCTTATTTTAGAAAGAATGATTCCTTCCATTCTTTCTTTAATCTACCAGTAACCAAATAAAAATAAAAATGATGAGGAAAGTAAAATATAACAGATGGCGAACAACGAAAAGTATTAAATCACAAATAGAAATTAATCAAAGAGATGAGTCGTGAAACTGAATCTAATGAAAGTAGAAATGAAATATACAGAATTAAATAAATGCAAATATAATAAAACGAAATATACAGAAAATGTATTAAAAACACAACTGGGTCTTCATAAACTACGAGATTTCAGTCACTGATCAGAAAGAATAAATAGGAAAAAACAGGGTCAAAATGTAACAGGTTCAAAATGGTCTGAAAGCCGAAAGAATAATTCAATTAAAAAAGTATGGTCATAATATAATAGGAGAGGTTGAAAATAGTCCGAAAGTTCGAAGAATAATTCAATTAAAAACGCAAGGTTGAACAAAACAGACAGCACAGTAATTTCCGCTGATTTACCCCACCGCCTACGAACCACGCGGGTGACCGACCGTAATCATAGTTCCGAATTTAAAGTCCCTCCAGAAATCCAGAACTCTCAGAACGGTTCCAAACGGTTCGGAATTCCTCGCTGGCGACTGCTGGAACAGCGAACTGGGACAAAAAGTTCGGAATTGTCACTGTTGGAACGGCGGACAACTTGGATTCGCTTCTGCGCATGCGCGGGATAGTTCGGAACCGTTCGGAACTATCCGGGATTCCTGCTGGAACAAACTTTATGTGACGTATTTTAGGCTATGTGTGACTATCAGCCGCAACAAAGGACCCTAATACATTCTTAAAAGACTTATTTCCTTGAATGAATATTAAGCATCGATTGTTGCCATATAGCAACACTAGACAAAAATGAATTTACATCCGTTTGTTCGTTATGGTTTCCTTCTGCCAATTCGTAACTAAGTGAGACCCAAGTTTATTCAATCGCCATATTTGAGAATTTGATATTGACCGTTATTCTGAAATAGAGTTTTCAGGAATTGGAAACAAATTAAGAATTGAAGCAAAAAAAATTGGAATGGAGATGTGAATCGAAAAAAAAGAATTCATCATTATCATCAGTACTTCCTTCATAGATGTTTATAACTCAGTTTTAATCATGAAATTATGCTCGATGAGTTTCAATTTGATTCAGTCATTTTTTTTCGTTTTACAGTATAATTCTTAAATCGATACTTGAGGAGGGGGGCGCCTCAGTCCTCTTAGCTTCCCATCCTCCTGTGGGTGCACCCCTGCTGGCACTATCCTCTAAAAGTATCTAATTTTCGAGTTGTTAGCAAAAAGTAAAATAAAAAATTGTCTTTTGGGGTTCATTTAAATTTTGGTGAAAGTTCATTGCGCTCTAGCAAGTTATCTGTTTGTCGGACAAAACATAGGTGAAGTCCTTGTTTGTATGAAATTAAATGTATATTATTTTTGAATACATACACATTTCTTTATTGCCTTTCGAGTCATTCAAAAATTAAAAATATCTTTCCTTTCGAAGATTTTATTTTATTTTTTTCATGACACATGAACTTTATGAGGTGGTAAAGTTGAAATGCGGATTTAGCACCTCCGGTAACATCAAGAACGACTGAGAAGAAAAAACTTCCATATTTTTTCCTGAATTGGCCTTTTTAAAATCCCTGGTTACTGAACTTCTTGTGTTGCAGAATAGAATAAACCGGGAATAATAAAATAAACCCAGGGTGTAATATAACTTGGCCCTTCTTTAGCATACTATCTCAACCTATTACCATGGCGTATTTCCTTACCGACTGAAAACATTTCGTTACTATGCGGGAGAGGGGATGTTGGGAATGAAAATGTCGCTTGGTATGATTACCCTGAAAATATACAATAATATGATTAATTATATAATTGAAGTACATATGTAGAGTAGTATAATACTACCTGTAACTTTTTATAGTTACTAAGTAGCAAAAATTAATCTCTTATTACAAAAAAACAAAAAAAACATATTTATACTTACGAAAAAAAAGTTAAATAGAAATCAGTTTAAGTTTAAAGAATATTAGTTTAAAATAAAAATTTAAGGAAAATTTAATAGCTGGATGATTTGACGTGAAATGACTGATGTTAAATTTATAAATTCACGGGCACCTGTCATTACTACAATTAATATCCATACAGAAATGTTGAAAGATGAAAGTTACTAGGGAAAAAACCTGGATTTTTCGCAGTTTTTCGATATTTTGAATGTTTTCTTTAAAATTTTTCAGTGCTATACCTCGGTACTTGGTTTAAGAAAACGTTTAACCATTGCAAATTGTAGGAAATGTAATGCTCTTTAACGTTTGTTATGTGATAGTTTCAGCTACGACGCGTTGATTATGAGTTATAAACAAAAAAACTGAAAAAAGTTCGAAAATTTCGATATTTTTCGGCTGCCCTGAAATTTGCACTGGATTTTCGAAATTGAAATCTTGGATTCTACGACACAGAATACCCACGTACAACATAATAAAAGATCATTAAATTCTGACCTTTTTCCAGGCAATCCCAATTTTAAGTTCAGGGTGACTGGACTATCTCAGCAAAAGCTACGTGACTGGTGACATGCTCTCCCAACCCCCACCTCTAGGGGTGTCGTGCAACTCATATGGTCTGAAAGGATGTATGTACGTTACTGACAACTAGAAGTACCATAACAATGTTTTGAAACAATTTTTTTACCGTCCACTGGAATGTTGTTTCAGCTTATAAGAAAATGAACTAGAGAAAGGATACGTCGTTTTCTCCTTCTCGAATATTTGAACTCGACAGTCTGAAAATATTATGTTGGAGTACTTGGGTTTATATTGGCTACCCTGCAGCTGCCGAAAAATTGAATATCTTATTGGTTTGACACTGTATGGGAAATTCGTGTGCTTAATATAACGCGAAATTAAAGTACTGGTGTTGTAAAATTGCCATGAAAGTATTTTTGTCGCCTTTTCTATCCTAATTTACTCAGATTACTTTATATTGTCATTTTTGTTAAGATCAATGAGAGAAATGAACGCTTACCCGGGAACAGCTAGTTTACTAGAAGAGTTAGATAGTAAGTGATTTTAGTTGCTAATTTATTTTTAAATGACTCTGTGACAATACTCACTGTAAATTGGAAATTTTCAGAGAAGTTGATGGTTCTTCTTCGGGATGGTCGGACACTTATAGGATATTTAAGGAGTGTAGACCAATTTGCTAATTTAGTCTTGCACAATACAATTGAAAGAATACATGTTGGAAAAGAGTATGGTGATATCCCTCGTGGAGTGTTTATTGTAAGAGGAGAAAATGTTGTTCTCTTGGGTGAAATTGTATGTGAGAAAATAAATTCGTAGTGTGGAGTATCGTTAAGCATTGTGATCTATAATGTTTCTATTTTTTAGGACAAAGACAAAGAAAGTGACTTACCTTTAAAGAAGGTATCTGTAGATGATATATTGGATGCTCAAAGAAGAGAACAAGAAGCAAAGCAAGAACAAGAAAGACTTTTAGCTAAGGCACTCAAAGAGAGAGGACTTCATTACATTCCTGATCTTAGTCATGATGATATGTTCTGAACAGTTGGTTGCATGTAAGCTGATAGATCAGTGTTTTACACTTCTAATATTAAATTTATTTTTTTGCATGAATATCTTTGATTTATTTTGTATATAATAACTATATATGTATATTCTATTTTGTTTTTTTACAATAACAATAAGATAAAAATCTATTTAATATGTATGTGTACTTGAAATATTTCTTCTACTGAATTCAGCTCCTTTTAGCCATATACAATGGAGTTTTGTTTTCTTTATTTTTTTTGTCGGGTATTATTTCAAAGTTCAAAGTAAATTGTTTCACAAAGTGTACTCTATCAAGAAATTTCCTTTGTATTATTCACTAATACGTGTTTGTTTTATGTCTTATGTTTATCTGAAGCCATTGTCAAGTAAAAAGGACTTGTGAAGAATTTTGTTTAACTTTTCACCAAATTAAATCAGTGTAGATGATAGTTTTTACAAGTATAGCATTGTATTTTTTTATTTTCTTAATCTCAACATCATTGTATGTTCTATAAAATTATTTTGTATATAAGATTTTTAGTTCTTGACATACATTTTTGAAAGAGATGTATATGCTTAAATCTCAACTATTCAGGTGATAGTGATAATATACTTTGTTCATTTACTGGTAGCATGCCATGAAGAGAGTGTAGGGTATCTAACAGCTGCATATTGCAAAATATTAATAAATTTAATTTTGTAATAATTTTTTAATGGTCAACATTACTGAATGTTCAACTTCCTAATTCCCACCTTCCTTCCCATAGTGCACTCAGCTGAATTAGCAATGATTTGTAATTGCTAGTGGGGTGACATGCAAAAGTCTTTCTTTTTTTTTCACCGTGCCCTATATATAATCCATTTATAATGTCAAGTATAGTTGGAGCTTGTCAGTCAGTTCTTCCCTTTCTTGTTACAATCAAGATGTGTGCAAGTTGAGAGTAAAAGTATACTAGGAGTATGTTTATTAGATTGCAGCAAGCAAAAAGTAAATAACTCAATAAAATTAGAATGTTAAGTAAGTCATCACAGCAAAAATAAATATTACCTATAACAGTGCTAGTTTGTCTGATCTACCATTAACATTTCATTTAATCTATTA
Source organism: Laupala kohalensis (assembly GCA_002313205.1). Taxonomy (NCBI): domain Eukaryota; kingdom Metazoa; phylum Arthropoda; class Insecta; order Orthoptera; family Trigonidiidae; genus Laupala; species Laupala kohalensis. The sequence continues at coordinate 1,248,445 of NNCF01126407.1, read as the reverse complement.
TCGTGTGAAGTGAAAATTGTATGTTCTTATTATTATAGCTTAAAACTTTCTTTATTCTAGGAGAATAATTGGGAGAAAAACTTGGGGAATAAACATTTTTTTAATTGAAAGAACATTCAAAAGAAGCTTAAAGACAAATTTGATTAATGTAATTTCAATTCAACACAATGCTCATGTTACTCCTCTTTATTATTATGTCACTTTCCTTCTTAATACTCAAATTAAATTAAATGAATTTCAAACAAGCTGGAAAAGACTGTGCCAGATAATCTCATTTTTATCTAACTTTATATTCTGTGATGGCACGTGGTTCATGATAGGTGCTAACCTTCAGCATCATTGTATCAATAATAATAATAAATATATCAGCAAAAGGCAGTGTAGAAAATGTCAATAGAAGTCAGTAAGAGGTAAATTGATTGAAGGTACAAAATGAAATACATAACGTCCAATTCAAGAACCATTCTTCTACTTTCCTGAAAGTAATTATTTCTGAAAGGAATCTTTTGTGAAAGATCCTGTATTAGCTAATCACCACCAGTCCAAGTGACTTCACTTTTTTAAAAGTTTTTAACGATTATTCATTGCCCCAAGCAGGAACTGCATCTGCATCCCTGGAATTGTTGGGATCTGTTCAGCTGTCTACTGGGCCACTAAATTTTTCTACGAGGTAATTTGAATTACCCACTCACGATGCTATTGAATCAAAAAAGTCACCTCATTCTGCCGAGCACATAGTCAAGAGAGAATAATTTATCCTGAAAAATAATGTGATGCAACATGCAGAATGAGGTGCAGTTGATGTTCCAATTAAATTGTGAAAACTATAACGATTAATCCATTTTCCCTCCCACAACAGTATTTGTGGTTTTATTATGTTATACCAAACGTCTTAGAGGTTAAAACAAAATTAGAAATATATGTGTGTGTGTGTGTGTGTGTATATATATATATATATATATATATATATATATATATATATACACACACACACACACATACATACTTAATATATACAGCACTACATATTTTAAAAATTAAATGTTGTTCATAAGAAAAGTGACTGAAGGTTTGTTAGTCATAATTTTGACACTTTTGAAAGTTCAAATTTTTTATGACGTTCATTTTTGTACTTTTGTATAAAATATTGGACAGGACAATTTAAAAAAAATGTTCCATGCCATGTGCATTTTTGTTACTCCCATAAGGTATATCGGCCAAAGTATAGCATATGGTCCAAAGAGGGTTCGAAAAAATGATTAATGTCATAATACTACAAATATTATTACGGTTCCGAAAATATAAGCGGTATATCAACACAGGAAAACTATTTCTTAAGTTAACACTTATTAATGAAATTAGTTTTTTCATAAATTTTTAAGTGACAAGTATTACGTATTAAAAAGAATAAGATTAATAAAATTATCACAATTAATTTATAGTGGTGTAAAGAGACAGTCCAGTGAGGTCATCAACAGTAACCCTTAATGGAACAAACTTTATATCTAATAATTTCAAATGTCATGTGATTTTTTATTTGAATAGTAAGTGGAGGTGAGCTAAATGTATGAGTATGCCTTTTTGGAACTAAATTTTGCAAAGTGAAAGAACCTCAAGAGTGAAACCAAATAATTATTGTGCCAAATCTTACCGTAAGATGACAATTTTCAGAAAAACTGCTCTCAACATTGTATTGTCTTGTTTCAGGGATGGGGGACAAATTTATCAAATTTGGGAGACAATAAAAATTGTTCATTTGTTTCTTTTATTAACATAAAAAATAATACTTCCATGGAGAATATATAAATACTTATTAGGCACTATCTTTGAAGAACATAGTTAAACAATTACAATGATGTTTCATGCACAGGAGTCCCAAGACAAGAGTTAATATTTAACATATTGGTGTGCATTTCCTCATTTATTGAGCACTGATTATTTTCAATATATTCTTCTTTTCTGGGAGAACTATAACTATTTTCTGGAAGTTTTGAGCATTCAGCATTACATTTAATGTCATTACTTCCACAGTCACTTGGACAATGGGGATCATTTCCATCCAGACAATACAATAATGAATCACTCAGAGCATCTGTGCTTAAATTTCTTTCTCCAGATGCTGAAGTATCAAAATCACCAGTTCTACTAGAAAAACTCAAGTCTACAGGGCTTGCTGTAAGTACACTTCTACTCATTAAGTATGACTTGAAAGTACTTGTTAGAGAGTCACCGCTGCCACAACAATTAGTATGAGATATTTCGTTGCTAACATCTTCCATGCTATTAGAGGCAGTTTGTTCTCCTGAGATACATTCATCTTCAGAGTTTTTAGTTTGAGAAAACTCTTCAGAAATATCTTTCACTGGATCAAGTCCTCTTTCCTTGCAATGATTCTCCCAGATATTTGCTGATTGTTTCTGCCACGATACAACATTACCCAAATGACAAATGTTAGATCCAGAAAGAACCACTACAGGTTTTCTACTTCTGGGAGTCATCATAGTTTCCTACAAATAAAAATGAATTAATAAACAATGAATGTAAATTAGTACCTCTGGAAATTGGAAACACATCCATTCTATTTGCCATTACAAATTACACCTTCACCAAGAGAGAAATGTAACAGTCTATTGAAAAGAAATAGAGTTCCCATGCCGTTAAATAACCAATGAAGAAACCTGTGAAATACCTTCTCCAAATGTCTTGTGCCATCTGAACCACATCACAGAATTAAGAGTCAAAATAAAGAATAATCAAATATTTGCCAAGTGTGACAGAAAGTAAAAACTTCTTTTGAAAGTAAGAAAAGTGCATCCTTGAAGAAAAACACAAACTGTGAAAAAGGAATAGAAATGATAAAAAATCCAATCTCTTACTCTAGAAAAATACGTTTAAATGGACACAATCAAGAACAAAAGATACACGAGAAACGAAACTAAGTCAAGTTTCAGTAATCAAAAATAATAATAATTATTATTTCAGGAACCGAAAATGAAAACAAATCATTACAAAATGTAATATTTACAGAAAACTGTGTCTAATCTACACAAAAAATACCTTTCTTCAGTTTAAATGGTTAACTAATATTAAGTATAGGGCAAACAAAATATCAAATTTGTATGCGAGTCTAAACAATTATACCTATTAGGTATAATAGGTATTATTAGGTTTGAAAATGCACACGACAAGTAGGGAAGATCGATAATAAGGAAAGTACAGCACCAAAAACTCCTAAGAAACACCAACTTCCAAAAAGACATGCTAGTCCATAGAAATTCCACATATTCACCTCTAATACACTCACCTGCATGGCTTTACTCATTCTCTGAGTAGACCGAGTTATGGGAGACATGGAATTATTCTCATCAGCTATTGGTGTAAGGAAGCAATTACTATGATTCAAACTCGTTTGTTTTATATCATGAGAACCTACATTACCAGAAATTCTTGTAAAAGCTGGGGTGCTAGTTACAAGAATATCATTACTGATATAATGTTTCTGAGGTGTAGTTAGTTTGTTAGTGGCAGAAGGAGTTGTGAGACCAAGCAAGGCATTGGCTGAATCGGAAGACTGACGTTCTGATCGAGCACTCAAAAATGAACCACTACTACTCACAGGTGTATCTTTCTTATCTTCCTCTCCTGACTTGCATCCTTCTCTCGCAACTACATCAGGTCTACTAACAGAAGACTCTTTCCTAGCTACTGATACATTACAACATGTGGGTGAAGAATCATTTACTTCCTGACAACAATGAATTGAACGTTTCCTTGAAGAACTCTTACTGATTGGGGAGTGATTTTGAGTAACTTGGAAAGCTAAATTATCAAGAATAGCTTTCCGGATACTGGTGTTTGCCTCGTTATCTGAATCACTTTCTGGGAAAATAAGCCTGTTTGACAGGGATGATCTTGATGTTCTCGTGGAATGCCTTAATCTTAGAATGGCAGAGTTAGAATCACACAATGACTGTTGAAGAGTAGGCAAGTTATCTATAGAGTTCAATGCATCCTTCATGCTGCATTCTTCATCCATACTACAATGAAACATCTTTGAGTTTGGAACTGTTGACAAAGGACTCTGAAATTCAATTAAAAAATCACATAGCATGCAGAGCATTAAGCAGTTAACAATACACAGAATAAGACAAAAGACACAATGAGTTTTCAAGCTTGCAGGCATTAGCATTCACTTTTTATAAAATATTCATATAGGTTTTTGATAAGAGATAAAACAATTTCTTAAACAAAAAAGAACAATTGACATATGCAACTATAATACTCCACAAGTAAATAAATAAATTTATTGTCAAAAAAGCAGTACAAACTGCGTATGACCACGCAGTAATATATAAGAGAACCAGAAAACTCAAAACAACAAAGTAAAGTTCTTGGAACAAATCTTTCTGGAAAAAAAAGTTTTGAGAACAATGTGTAGTAAATGTAAAGAGACATATTTATCAAACTTGAGAGGTAAGATTGATATTCTCCAATATCAACATACAATTATGACATGAAATATGCTGAGAACATTAACAGATCCCACAACAATAAAAAAACATTAATTGAGTTATGTTGGTGACACACATTATTTGCTATGAGAATCTTAACTCCAATCTCCACCTACTGCTGACTGGTTTAGAAGTAGTTTTTTTTTTTTTTTTTTTTTTTTTTTTTTTTGAGAGAGGAGATTGTGACANAGGTCATTAGAGCCCTTAAAACTTGTACAGGTAGGGAAAATGCAGTTACGCACTAGGGAGAGCCAACATGACTCTCCCCGCGTGTGGGACTCGCCGAATGACTCAGCCATACCCACTAAAAACCCTCCTGAATTACAACTCAATACTCAAATCCCTTTATATCTCACAACTTTACTAAATATCATTTAAAAAAAAAAGAAGAAGAAGAAGAGGAAAGAAGAAAATGAACGATACCCTAGCCCTCGCAACCTAGTAGCGTCGGGATCGAAAAGAACAAGAGGTGACCAAGGGAGGTCAGAAAAGAGAAAGGAAGGAGCATGGCACAAGTAAGTGGAAGTAATGCCAGACTCAGCTCGGGGCCCCGTGTTCGCCAAACACGTACTTACTAGATGTAAGCCCCCTGGGGGGTTTAGAAGTAGTAGTCCTGTGACAAGCAGATGTATGAGTTTTGAAAAGGAACATTTTCTATAGCAAAATCAATTCTTAAATAGGAAGATAATCACTCACCCCAAAACCATTAGTAAAAATGACCCTTAATTTTCTTCAACAGAAACACTTTATGTTTTTCTTCTCAACATTAGCTGCCACAGCCAATTTTTATCGATCCTTCCAATTTTAATAAAATGTTCCCTTCTTTCTAATTTCAATATTTCTTTCAGCCAGGGTAGCTAGTGATTCTTCATCTCAAAATTACCTAACTTCCCTGACCAATGGATTAATTTTCCCTGACTATTATCGCACAACATAAACACGCATGCAAATATTTCTTTAACAATTGAGAAACTAACATCCTAGCAGGTGAAATCTTATAAAAATAAAGTAATTTCATAAAAGGAAATCATCAATAATTCATAAACCATTCTTCAATAGTTAAGTGTTGTCATTAAAAAATAAGCGCTCTTATCAGAATTATACAAAATAAAACTTGGTATTAGACTGCCTAAAAGACTGATTAAAGAAGCCTTTAGCTCTGCCATTATTGAAACAATGTTAAAGCAGATTGAGATCAATTTGATGGTTGTAGGTGGAATGTGTGGAGCAACTCTAGCTTAACCCTGCACAGCAGACATATGACAATGCCACGCTTTTGCCCCATCTCATAACTATCATCTCATTTTTTATTTTTTCACTGCACTGAGTACAATACTACACATAAGTTTCTTCCAGGATGTCATTCATCTGAGTTATTATGCGATCATGACATTTGTGGTCAGCGAAACATATTATCTGCTAAAAGGAAGAAATAAGGAAGAGGAGGAAATGGGGCGCTTGTCCATGATCCATGTTTTAATAGCCCTTGCAAGTAAAGTTGCCATCAATGTAATTTAAAATCTAGGACAAGGAGACCAAAAACCCTGGAAGTTACTATGTAAAATGATTTCTATCCTTCGTAATAGTAAATTAAGTTTGACTTGTTATTATGTGACATTAACCCATTAAGCCCAGCGATCTATTTATAGATCAGCCAGAATGGTTATGTATTTCTTACAACTAACTTCACTTTGAAAAATTTGGACCTATGTTCCAAGTACTTTGTAGTTTGATAGATGTGTAGGAATTAATACGTATATTTTAAGTATGATTATTGATACATTAAAAAATAAAATAATAAAGTTGTCGTCACGCTCTTTGCGGCGAGTTGTATGTTTACGTGAGCTGAGTTAGTAAAACTTTTCATTTCCAGAATTTTGGAACCTTTATGCATCATTTCAGCGATTTGGAATTTTCAAACAGAATTTCTCAGTCAACAAAATGATCGTCTCAATAGGCAGAAGGGAAGCTGATTCGATTAGCTGACAAGCCATGACTTCCATGTAGAATTTCCCAGATGATATTGATAAAATTTTAATTTGCATTGTCAAAGAGTCAGAACATACATGTAAATGTGATGATAGCATGAAAGATTTATGTATGTTTGTCGATGTATGTCTCCTTGACATCTCTAAGGAATGTGCATTTAGAAATGCACTTCGATGGAATGGACCATTATGTAGGGAAAAGGAAGGGTCAAAGATGCTGCCAATTTCAAAACAGTTCAGAATGACCTCTGACATTCTGTCAAAATGCAATATTACTGTGTCAAAAATGTTTTCAACAAGACCACATCTTGTAGAAAGATGTATTGTTTTCATCAGAAAGGGAAATGAAGTTTTATAACAATACAGTGCATTATTTATAATCAGTTTACTATAAAACAAACAAACAACCACACAAACAAACAAAACACCCAAGTCCAGTTCAAGAACTGAAATTCTAATTTTTTTTTTCACAGAATAAAAAACCAACAACTAAGAACTGAAGTGTTAAGACTCTGCAGAACACAAGATACCCCTAGTTACAAAAATAACCAGCTTAAAATTACAATTACTACATTATGACTTTCGTTGAAACTGTGGAGTGTTACCATGAAACATTTACTGTTCCAACCTCAGACTAGCTCCACTTGGAACATTCTCGCTGTCATTTTGTTTCAACAGTGCCAACAAGAAGCTAGTTACCAGTCACTTTCATTATTAGTTAGGCAGCGCTTCTGTCTTTCAAAGAAAAAACTCATGAAAGAGTCATTGGGTTGAGTAAGTCGCCTTAAATTTAATAGAAGAAAAGAATTTGTGGTGTATTTTTATCTTCAAAATCTTTGTTATAGCTTTCAATTTTCCCCCCTGCTCAGTGAGAAAATTCCCTGACTTTTCGGCTCACATGCCACCCTGTTCTGCCAACTAAACGCTTTTGCATTATTCATTAGATACCTGATCTATTCTTGGGTAGCAAAAATTTTCATTATAATTTCTTAAAAATGATCCTACCCCAAAAATATACCAGGTATAAACAAAATAATTTATAAAGGCAATAAATAATAAATAGGACAGGAAAAAGAAATTAATAATATACAAAAATAAAGACAGACAATTGAAAAAAATAGAAATAAAAGAAACATTCTGGACACATTAAATTTGGACCAATTGAGAAATCGGCAGTGGTTGTCGATTTTTGGAGTGAAAAACATTTTATTGATAGTGAAGTGATTCTGTTGAAGACATCAGTACTTTGGGAGTGAGTATTCATAAACCTATTAACAAATAGGTCATTAAATTTTGAAATTCTGTACTCAAATATCAAATATATTGCATCATTATCAATATCAAATAATTCAAAACAATTGAAAAACAAAATACAAACATCCACTTATTACCCAACCTCTGCAGTATCACTCAGTTGGAGTTGTGGTGAACAAAAAAATAAAATTCACATAATTCTTCTAGCATCTCCAAACAATCCCCAATCACACGAGTTTCTGTTACTATGTTTTCTTCAAAGCTTGATTCCAAGTGTACAATAAAATAAATTGCAATGCATTGCATTCAAGAAAATTGGGAGGACTACAACTCAAAAGTCCACAGGGAAACAAACAAATGCCATGGACAGGTCATAGATGGATTTGGCAACATAAGGAAAACATAATAAAAGACATTCTTGAAACTTCTTTATATATACAGTATGCAATAAAATCCAGTGATTTATTTTTTCTAAATATTGTAATAATGTAACCTCACCTTGCAATAAAAATAAATTGGATGTACTTACATTTAACATTTCTTGGCTTAATGATCTGATAGGAGTAAATCCATTTCCATTATTGGAAGTTTTATGTCTTTTGATTCCTTTGTTAAATATATGTTTCTAGAAATAAGATTATAAAATTTAAACTCTTATAACATAATAAACAGTAAAAAATAAAATGTTGTTTTGAAATATAATCAGATTAAAAATGAAAGAACAGAAAAAGAATGCGAGTTAACAGAGAATATACAAGGAAAGAGATTGTTTACAATATGAACATAAAAGGCAGTGGAATAACTATTAAATACCTTATCAGTTCTATCAACATAAATCACCACATACATTTATTATCTACTTTTATTCAAGTTGATAGTACTTTAAGATGGGAATAAGAATGTCAAAATATGTATTGATAAAAAATGTAAGTGAAGACAGTGGATATCAAAACTGTTACACAAAAGTAGGCGAATTTTATTTTCTGGTATAATTAGTTAAAGAGGAAATATATATAATCCAACTGTACTGTTTTATTGAGAATTATACAGTGCAACACTTCAACACACTTTATATAATTAACAAGAGTAACATGCACGTAGCTATGGTCTGCATCGTTTATGATCAATGAACAGATCATAAATATTCAACTGAAGATATCCAAGTATTGAAATTTTTCTTCTTTTTTAGAATATACAATTGACAGTAATATTGGTTATCTACTCGTTTCTGAAATTTGCTGTTCACAGTAAATTACTAACGAGGAGCACAAAGACTATCAACTTGTGTGTACAACAAAATCTCATGCTTACAATGAGTTTCATAATATTTATGAATAAGATTTCATTTCTTAAAGTATGAAGGAATTATTGATTCAATAAACTTCTTTTCTCTCTAAAATTTTTGCAACAACAGAAGATAGTGAAGAGTAAAGGAAGTAAAATACAAACTCAGAAGAAATATTTGTTGTAGCTTGGACACAATGACATTTTGTATCAAATTTTGTTTCTGACTATCACAACTAACATCAATTTGAAATACTTTACAATTTAAAAAATGTAATCAAATTCAACAGTATAATCAAGAAAAATTTTAATCCAATCTTTTTTCACTTAATGAAAGTAAATACTACCTTTATAGAATCACCCAAACTCTTGCTTCGGTGATGATTCTTTCGTCTGTATGATTCTTGAAGTGGTGTTCCTTGTCCATTTTCCTTATTGAACTGTTTGATCAACTTCCGTTTTTTAGAGGACTCGGGCAATGACTGAATGTGAGCATACAGCTGTGCCAATGCTACTTCAGTTGGATTGGAAGAGTTTTCCTGAGCAGTGCGTTCTCGATCCACAAAGGTGAACACTGTGCTTGCCGCTGTGCCATCACACACGTTTCTGTCTAACTGTGATAAAGACAGACCCAGCATTGTATCCTGAGTCTGAATTTTGTTTTACTCACAAATGATAATGCATACCATGTATAATAAAAAAAACACAAAATTCGGAAGAAAACATATAAATTAAATGCAGAAAATTAAAAAAATTAATGCAAGAGACAAAGTTATTTTACAGCAAAGCACCATAAGAAGAGAGATCTATAATAAAACAGGAAAACTTGCGTACCTTTCTTCCTGAAGCACTTCTCCTTTCACGTTCAGCCCAATAAACTCTGATATCAGTACCCAACTTGGGGGGAATTTCAAATAAGATGTCTCCTTTTCGAATCATATATGTCACTATGCCAGACATGGCTTGTGAATTAGCATGAAAAGCTTCTGGGGTCAGCTAAAACAATATTTTCACGAATTATCAGCTATTTGATTAATTAGTAACACAACTTAACTATGAAAAATAGATCTGAATACTACTAAAATAGGAGTCTTTCCTTTATTTCTACATACAAAACCATAATACAGAAACTTTTAAGCATTCAGTAAAGTACTTAAAATAAAATACCATTAAAATCTTGTTTCATAATGAACACAATTTACATAGAATTTTCACAATAAATCTACGCCTGCATCTATGAGTGAAAAATAATTATGTTTATTAATATTAATTACCCTGAATATCAAGAAGGGACATAAGTTTCATATATATCAAAATTTTTTCATAAAAACGATTACAACAAACATTTATTAAAATTTGAGAATATTACGAACTTTTCTTCCAGTAATGCAAATAATATTGATAAATATTGAATAATGTTAAAGATAGATAATTCTAATAGATTAAAAAACAAGAAAGTATCATACAATGAAAGAAATGCGAAAAATTAAAGTAATACCTTGCGTGGACAAAGTAAATGAGGAGTAAAAAGAGTAGATAAGCTTTCTGCAGACATTTTGTTGAAACTTTCATAGCTGGCTGTAAGGTGTAGAAGTTTTAAAACATCTTGCAACAATATTCTATTCTCAGGAGGCAGAAGTAGTAGTAACAACTGCATGGAATGAAGTAATCGCAATCCATTTGTAGCAGTATGATCAATACTACATGAAGGACCACAGAACTCTACAACACATCAATTACACATTTATAAGATGTATATTTAAGAGTTATAAATTTCTCTAGAGTATGCAAATATTTCTTGTTTTGTACTATATATGAAAAATTAAAGAAATTCATGATCATTAAAATTTTACACCTTCGATTCCAGCAATTTTTCCAACAATAATTCTAAAAGAAGAGTAGAGACATTTAACAATAGAAAATCATCACAGATGATCAAAAACAAGGTAATATTATAAGATAAAGAGAAATTTAAATTTCTTTTGTCAAAGGTTAATACTGAAACAAAATTTTGCACAAGGGAGACTATTAAAAATTGTACAAATCAGTTTTATACCAAAAGCAGTGGTGTACCGATTAAGTTCCACCACTCCTGAGCGAGATTAATCCCCACTCAATTGAGCTAGGTTTTCAGCAGAGATTTTACATATCTACTCCAGACTAACGCAGATTTAGTGCCTTATATTCTTTGACAACCTACAATCTCTCCTCCCCTCTTTCATCACCTGTCTTATGGTAAGATAGAAGAGTAGGTCACATGGTCTGACCCTTGCCCAAGTTTTCAACCAAAACATTTGCTATGTGCTAGAATCTTCCTTTAGGGTTAAGTTACTACCAACTTCCAATTCAATCTATCATTTAAAGTCTGGCTAATCAAGATAGGCTTCATTAGCCTATGCCTATATAATTTATTTGCAACTTTCCCTTCAGTAAAAACCCTTCTACCTTCTCAACTGTGAATGACATGAAGATGTTGCAGCCAGTATGACTATGTACATACAATGTATTAAATCTTTGTATTTTTTTCCCTTCATAGATAGATAGATAATGAACTTCAATTTCTTAGATGAAACGGTATACTCTCTGTGCACTAAGAGCAACATGACTTGATTCAGAACCCTTCTCAGAGGAGTGTCATTGACATAAGGTAGTTAATGAGCTAATGTGTAATGGAAGCTATGAATTTAATTGAGATATCATTACATCTGGAAGCTCCTCAGATTGAAAACATAATTCCGTGGTAGAACATTTCTTGCTCAAAAATAAAAGATTTCATTTCTGTGATTCATAAAAAAAGATTAACAGAAAATATACATACAAGCATGTAAAAATATTTACTAATAGAAAATACATTTAACCGTTATATGGAAATTGTTGTAGTTGTTCCTGCTCCTTTGTCTCAATAACTTTACATTTCAATAAGTAGTACATGTAAAACATGAAGCTACCACTCCCAAACATACTTCATACATCTCTGGTAAACACAGAAAGGATTTTAATTATTACCCGATATTTGGCAGTAAATTGGATAGTGAGCATCAGTTAGCAGTGGTTCTGGAAGCTCAGCAAGGAACCCCTTTAAGACAGACGCACAGTCATGGACTGAAAAAGCACCACTATCAAGATCCAAAGAAACTCCTTTATTAAGCAATGATTTCAACTCTTGCTGACGAGTTAATTTTCCTGTTCGACGAAATATACCCTCTTGGCATATATCTAAACACAAATAAACAACATGTTGTAAAAAATGTATGATCAAATGTACATTAAATAAAAACATACTACAAATATTATTTTTAATTATATCATAATCCATTTTGAATCTACTTTTTTGTCCCACTACAATTTCATTTATTAGTGAATTTTTTTCTCATATTCAAAATGGTAACTGAAACTCTCCCCTCTCAAATCTCTTATCTCCTTTGATGTAAAATATTAATTGAGTAACATTAGTTACAATATTCAGTCAGGATTACTTTTGGAAGTATTGCTCCACCAAATATACTAGTTCAGAGCAATAAATGCAAGTAAAGTGCGAGGCTGGCATCAACCAATATTTCAGTAAAGTAACTCCACTATTAATTCCTATAGTATTTTACTCCTTGATTGTGTTGAAAAAAAAAATCAATGAAAACACTTACTCTCTAATTTAAATATAACTGAAAATCTGTGTAAACTAAAATACCAATTCAAAAATATTCTTCAAAAAGCATAAGCATAAATAACTTAGAATTTTTAAAGAATAAATACAGTTCTGAACGGGGCGGATACAGACTAATATTTTAGGGGGGAGTCATAACAAAAGAGTCTAGTCTTGGGCATGGAACATTCCAGGGAACACACCAACCTCGAAAAAAAATATTGAAAATTGTTTAGATCGTCTAAGTGTTAATTAAGAAGAATTCAGTAACGCCCTAATTTCATGATTATTTTAATTTTTTTGCGGGGTACAGGAAAGTGATAAATACAAAACTTTTATTATAATTAAAGATGAAAAAAAATCATATTTTTTAAGACAGAAAAATTTTAATTTTCAAGGAGAACAGAATTGCTGCAAAAGATGGTGCTGCACCTGTGGCTTTTGAAACTTACGTACAAATAGTGTATATGGCTGGTACTGTTCCTTTCAATTGGACTCAAAATTTGAATGTGTCATTAATCCTTGAGACATTGACTTTGGTTGAGTGGGCCAAAGTTCATTTAGGCAAAAAATATTCAAACTTGGTGTAATACAAATTTTTTTTTTGGAAAATTAACTTTTTTTGCAATTTTAATCAAAGTGTGCTACATAAATTTTCTAGATAAGATTATAAGGCATTAAAAATTCTTTATAATGCCTTATAATCTTATCTAAGTCCAATTTCTTTTATAACAATATTCCAAAACAATAACCCTTATGTCCCTAAAAACATGATCTATGAATATTGAAGTATGGGTTTATATTAAAACATCATGTTAATAAATCAAGCTCAAACAAGAAACAAAGTGTACAATTCATACTAATGAAGGATGAATATTCTTAATACAAATTCTTTGCGCCTCTTCTCCCACTTAGTGCATTATTGAGTTCCCATGCTGTGGTTGTTTGTTCTTCCACTACGGACTGGTGACATTCATTGTACTACTATTGTTACTAAATAATAGTGATCAAATAGTGAGGGAGTGCTCTCAAATTAATATAATTTATGGAGAAGATTTTTATATCTCTCTAGATATCATGTCAACAGAACCCTCGTTCGATAACAAATGCTGCAGCATCGCAAAGCATCGCCGAGCAGCAATCCACTAATACACAATCGCCAGTCAACCGTTGGGCCTTCAAAGACAACTCTCTTCCCACGAGTGTATCATTTATCATTCATCAACACCCTCACTACCATAATGGCACCACAATCGCCACCACATTGTTGAACTGGGTTGGGCACGTTGGCTGTGGCTCAATCGTTTCTACAAATATAATGTAGTACTCATTACTTATTAAAAATCGTTCAAATGCGTCAATCTTTCTGAAAATCTCAAACGCATTTCCGTGACTAAAAACCACATTGTCTATGACCCCCATGACCTCCCCCTTGTACCCACGCCTGGTTCTGAAGACACAATGGAAATTAGCAAATGAAGTATTCCATTTTCATTATTCAACCTAACAGCAGAAAAAATTCACACATTTGCCATAATTAAAGTTAAAGATTTCAATGTTAATATTGTTATTGTAGTCACCCTAATCTTCCATAATTAAAGGAGAATTTAATGCCTACAAAGTACAGTGCACCAGGTTTTATCAAATTCCATAAAATTCTGACTATGGCTCACCATAAAATGCATGTTATTGAAAAGTTTCTATGGAGACCATTCCAAGAATAATGCAAATTCCTGTTAACTCCACTTTATTATAGAATAAAATATAAATAGACAGAGAGAAAGGATTATTCCAAAAATCAAAATTCTAACTGTCTACTCCTAAAACCCATACTCTTAATGGAAGCATGCTGAAATGATGATAAATTGGTATTGAGATTTGAGAGATGAATTCTTAGGAGTTAAATATTCTAAAGTAATTATTTAATTATTTCATAAAGTTACTAAATAATATTATTACAGTTATTAAATATCCTTAAGTTTAATAACTGTACCTGTCACAGAAAGGAATAATTATGAACAGATTAAATCTACCTAATATATCAACAACCATAGATGAAAATTAACTAACAAAGAAATAAAAAAACTTACAGCAAACAAATATATTAAATTCATTAATTATCTATTCTTCTCACACAACTTCACTCAATTTACCTTACAGTTGGATGTGTTTTAATGAGACCTTAACCCCCATTCAGCCTAACAAAATTGGACCACTGCTAATTAAAGAGACTAGAGATTTGATGTATTTCCTAAGCAAATTTTTTTCCACTGAAACTTCAATCTCCTAAAAACGTTTACAAATATATGGTAAATTGAGTGAAGCTGTGTATACATAATTTATGCAATTATTATACTATGAAGACTTCATTTTGTTAAATTCCTTAAAAACATGATTTAAATATAAGAAATAACAAATCAATTCATGGAATTTGAATGATAACACATTAAACAATATTCAATGTTAGAACCAGGTTTAATCATTACTTACTCATAAGGAAAATATTAAAACAATCAACAATATTATGATACTTATGACTTAAACAAGATTGAACATTCATATAAACATGATAACACACATTGAAAACAGATTCTATGAAATTCTCAACACAACTTACTGGTTTCTTTAGACAAAAACTCAATAAGTTGATAAACTTGACAAATACCCTCTTGAGTTAAAGGAGCCCCCTCCATTACACCTTTTGTTAGACATTTTGTTTTCTTCCCAAACACCCATTTGGAAGGCCGAAATTTATTCTTCTCTGATGTTTCATAACTGAAATAAAGACATTCACATAATAAACTTTCACAATACTTCACTGCATAATGGGAGTCATGCTCCACAAGTAGAGCACTGAGTGCTGGAATGGTGGGAATTTTCCATCACATCTCAATATCCAAACTGACTCCCTACTCAGCCTGCTGTAAAATGAATACCAGGTCTACTCATCTCCTCCTCCTAGTGCTGAGGTCTAGTAATTGTAGAGATATATCCTTTGTAAACCCCTTAAGCACCTCCAAGGTCTGTTATAGAAGTTAGACTTTTTGATTGCATAATAAAATTATTGAAAAAATATTATATCTGATGTAAGATTAAAGAAATTAAAGCTATATTAAAAACATACTTTTAATGACCTGTTGTAACCACAAAATTTCCTATTTTGAGAATAGACATTTATTTAGTTAGTTAGTTAATAAAAAAAGTGGCACTAGTCCTTTTTCACAAAAATATTTACTATTTTTATGACATCCAAGCTAAAGGAACTCTTAAATCACATGCCGAGTACCAGATACAAAACAGCCTGATATACCATGTATCACAAATAAAACAGTATTAATACAAAAGTAATTACAAAATAATTGGTCAAACATTTGATTTAAATTTGTTAATTTGTTTCCTGGTATCCCTGATAAAATAAACTATACCATGCATTTCATTTTCCTCACTACTAATTTTCAAAATTGAATTATTCTTCATAAAATAAAATTTGGCATTCAATTATGAAATAAGCAGATAAATATCAATTGAACATTTGGGATTTTAATTTTATCACTGATGGTATATGCAACAAGTACATAAGTTCTTAGTGTCATATAAGAACACATTTCATTGTTTTGTATTTGTGAATGATTCATTAACAGAAAAGTAATTCAACTTTTGAGATGAAATACAATTTTGCTACTTACTCATCAGTGTTCAAATCAAGAACAAATGACAGATGCATTCGAACAAGAGTTTGAAACTGTTCAGGATCTTCTCTGCGCAATTTATCCGCCAATGAATTTTTAAGGGTTCCAGACGCCATGCTCCCCAAAATTTATTAGCAACAAAATGTAAAATATTATCTCTAAGATACATTTAATTTCTTCTTATAGATTTTATTGGCCTCAGAAATTTAAGAGATCAATCATCTCCATGGTGCATCAGATATCTGCGAGACAAGTTTACTGTTAATTACTTTACAAGATCAGAAAACTGACATTATATTTACATAAATATCACTTTCATTAATTACAAGAACACCCATTCTCCTACATAAAAGAGTAATATGTGTTACCAAGAGGAAACAGTCAGTTTCACTTTGATCAGTTGTCAATTAAGCCTATTCTAATTATTTGTCTCCTACAAATTTACCTCTTAATTAAGATATACACAAAACAAACAATAGAAAACAATTTAAAAAATAGGGACTTACAAGACTGAACTATAAGGGTCTTTTTGACTCTGACATTGTGCTAAAGGCCACTGTAGAATAGCAAAAACTTTGATATCTATTAATGCTTGTCCCGGACATCCCTATATAAAGTTACAACAAATTTACATCAACAGAGTAATATTAATTACTCAATAAGGTATCATTATCATTCATCCTTATAATGAAGCATGGATATAATACAAGTCATGCAACTAAAAGAAGAAATTTCTCACAATCAATCATTTTCTGTACAAATGCTCCCTGCACAACCTTGAAATAATTGAGCTAATTTAAATACCTCTCCGGACAATGTTTTTAAAGCTTTTGATTATTTCTAACCATTCTTCATAAAATTTGAAGAGCTTGATTCATTCTGACAATAATCGTAATAAAGCATTTGTAAAAAGAGTGGTAGGAAGAATAAAACTAATATATTTAAAATAGTTTTAATCTATAAGCTGTACCTATAACACAACAAAATAATTATTCACACGAGAGAGTAATCTCGAATTTAACAAGCATAAGTTTGTAGGCAAACTAATAAAAAACTTACGACCTTTTATGAACGAATTATTTTTTATATTTTTTTTGAAGAGCTCTTCACAAAAGGTCGTAAGTTTTTATTACATAACGGACGTATAGTGGTAGAATTTGTAAGCAAACACTGTTGTGTAAACAGCACCAAACATAATTAAATATCCTACGCATTCATAGAAGGAATAACTACATAGTATTCGGTATCCAGAGAAACTGGTATTCTCAACAACAAATGTTAGTCAAATGCAATAGATAAGTTCCACAAACACTTACCTTTCAATTCACATAAAGCCGTAAGTTACTAAATATATTTCATCTTAATAGGGTACATAAACAGAACCCAACGAACGAAATTCTCATTCCGTTTTACAGTGCTTTCAAATACTGAAGCGGAAACAGAAGTGCCAACTGAATTGATATACTTATGTTGGTAGAATGATTTGCTCTGCATCGCGGTCTTTGTGACCGCTATCTTTGTCTATGCTCTTCCCACAGACCCTACCCAATGCCAAGTATTTGCCAATACAGCCAAATGAAGATGAGCTATTTATCTGTGTTCGATGCATTTGCTCTTCTGTGGCAAATACGCGATCACCCGTATCCGTCCTCTTGTCGGTTTTTAGTCGCACATCAAAGGACTCAAATAAGGCAAACATTAGCGTGAACCGTCCACACTTGGTTTGCCGTGTTTCGCTCAGTATGGTCGTTCGCTCAGTTCGCTCAGTTTCGCTCTTCGCGCGTGATGGTGATTTGTTGATAATCTGGTTCTTTAATCTGTATTTTGACTTTTCTTACTCTACAATTTCTTAATATGGATTGGAATATTTACATTGTCTGGAATAACGAAACAGTATAAATATTGATTGGCTAGCGTGCTCCTGGCGTTAGCTGCGGTTGTGAATGAGCTCTCTCTATTTTTCAGTTTAATCTTTCTCATTATTTTTTTTTTCGAGTTTTTTGTGATCAGTAGTTGTATTTAGAACCCAACTTTCATTGTAGTGTAAAATTCTTTGTTCTGTGTGAGTGTTAAGTGAAAAAACACTAAAAACATTATCTAAGGTTTTCAAACTCAACGGACCAAATATAATTTCATATTGTTTTCATTCAGTGCTTCATTCAAAGGTGTGATAAAGTTTACGTAAGTACAAACGGAGTCATAAATTTAACTTCTTGGTGCATTACTAAACGATTACATTGTTTCTTTACTAAACGATGGCAAGATCGTGTCAAATCCTCAGGACATCGCAAGTTTGTTTAATTCTCACTTCTCAGAAGTTGGTAAAATAACGAACTCAATATATCCAAATCAATGTCCTCCAATTATTACCACCCACATACCCAATTCTATGTTCACTTCCGAAACTAACGCCAGTGAAGTCATGGGAATCATCAGCTCCTTAAAAAACAAATTTTCACGAGGCATAGATGATATACCTGAGTTTATTGTTAAATCTTCGTCCCACGCTATATTAAATCCACTCGTAAATATTTTTAATAGTTCTTTATCGGAAGGGGTGTTTCCCAATATATTTAAGAGAGCTAAAGTGAAACCTTTACACAAGAAAGGAAACAAACTTAATATTGGAAATTACCGACCAATATCTCTACTACCCACTTTCTCAAAAATCCTAGAAAAATTGTTCTATAAGCGTCTTCTAGATTTTTTATCAAAATATAACATTCTCTCTGACGATCAACACGGTTTTAGGAAATCCTTTTCCACTACAAGCGCCATATTTTCCTTCTTAAACGATGTTACCACATCTCTAGACAGTGGAGAAAATCCTCAGGGTGTTTTTCTTGACTTATCCAAAGCATTCGATGTCATCGATCACGGAATTCTCCTTACCAAATTGCATTCTTTAGGCATTCGTGGACTTCCACATCAATGGCTAACTTCTTATTTAAAAGATAGATATCAACAAGTAGAAATATCCTATACTAAAAATAAAATACTTGAGCGTTGTCTTTCAGAAACAAAGCCACTTACTTGCGGAGTACCCCAAGGATCAATTCTCGGCCCTATACTCTTTTTATTGTATGTGAACGACATGTCATCATCCACATCAGATTGCAAAATGGTTCTTTTTGCTGATGACACTAATTTACTATGTAAACACGCCAATGCTCAAAAAGTTTTGTCTAACCTTTCGACTTGGTTCCATGCAAATCGTCTCATTGTAAACACTGACAAAACAGTGTCTATGTCATTTCACAATAGTATCACAAAATCTTTACCCCAGGTTTCTCTTTCTTTAAACGGAACACAATTAAAAACTGTTACAAATACAAAATTCTTAGGTCTCCATATTCAAGACAACCTCAAATGGAATTGTCACATTGACAATCTTAATTCCCAATTAAGCAAATTGTGTTACGCATTCCGAATCTTAGTTAACGCAGTTAGTCCACGTATTTCCCGTTGCGTATATTTTGCAAACGTTTACTCCCATTTACGTTACGGCATTACCTTCTGGGGTAATTCCGGTCAGAGTATTCAAACTTTCAGAATTCAGAAGAGGATAGTTCGGATAATTTGTAAATCTCACCCCCGAAACTCTTGTAAACCTTTATTCAAGGAATTAAATATCTTAACACTTCCCTGCATTTATATTTATGAAACGGTCGTGTTTGTTAAGACCGAATTACTGAAGTGCCACCCTTGCTTTATACGAAACAGTCTCGTTCACGAACACTATACACGCAATAGTAGTAATATTCATCGCCCTAGAGTGTCAACCACTCTTTGCCAAAAGGGACCATACCATTCGGGAATCGTTCTATATAATTCCCTGCCCAAGAATATAAAAGATATTATGAAATTGAATATCTTCAAATCCGCGGTTAAAAACTACCTCCTGCACCAGTGCTTCTACACTGTAAAAGAATTTATTGATTTTAACAAAAGTTAAATTCGTCTTGTGCTTTATCACGCCATTGCTGTAGTACTTTTTAAACAACTTATAACAATTTCAAAAACTATTTTCTTGCATGATTGTGTTGTCTTATGGCTCATATTAATTTAGTTTTATGTGTACTCAACATTGGCACGTTTGTGTACATAAATTCTGTAGCCCCATCCTGGCCCGGGTTTTTCTCCGGTTTTCCTTCGGGTAGAGGCGGATTTATCATACAGGTTCTCTAGGCTTTGTCTAGGGGCGGGTCTATTGTAACAATAAATCGTGAATTTAGTGTTATTTCAATTTTTAAGCACTATACTCAGAATAATCTATAGTTCGATAATAACTTACATGTAATTTTTTGCTTAAAATTACAAACATATTGACATTCTATTAGTATTATAACTCGCAGCTAACTTTTTATCTTATCTAGGAATTTTTGCTGAATTTTTTGAATCCGCCTCTGCCTTAGGGCCCTTGATCGGAATTGATGGGATGGTCCCTTGCTTGCTTCCGGAGAAAAAATTAGTTTTTTTCCCTCCACGTGGTCATACGCAGTTTGTACTGTTTTTTGACAATAAATTTATTTATTTATTATTNAATAACGTACTCTATTGTTGCACTGCTCAAGTTTCGTCGTCGTAAATAGAATTATTCCAATATTTTACCATTTGTTTTCGTGATCTTTATGTAGTTATTCATTAAAATTTGACATAATATTGCCTTAGTTATAGTGGAATTAATTTATCTGCAGTTGTCATCCTAAATTATTTCTGTGATTTTAGTTGTCGGTTTGTTTATTTACTTATTTAAACCCTGCTCCATTGTTGCACCCAAGTTATCGTCGCCATAATTAATAGAATTATTACATTATTTTACAATTCGTTGTTCTTGATTCTTTCGAATTTATTTACATTTTAACACAATATACGGTAGTTATTGTCGAATTAATTAATCTCCAGTGGTCGCTCTAAATAATTATTTCAATCATTTTGTTCGTCGGTTTGTTTGTATATTTAATTTATTTATTATCTCATTTGTAACTACCGTAGTAATAATTATACTAACACCCTTCATTCCGTGTTAGTTGTCATTTTTCGTGTGTTCTCATTTGCTTTTGTCGTTAAGTTGCTAATTTTCTCACAACAATGGACATACCGCATTCCTCAACTCATTCAAAGCTGATCTTCAGAAGGGGTACAATGACTTGGTACAATATATTGACACACGAATCAGTGCGCTGGAAGAGGTCAATAAGAAAACGATCGGCAGTTGGACTACAGTTAGAAATTCTCAACGTTCTTCCAACTGCTACCACCCGGTTAGACCAACGACACATGCACTACCCCAACTCTTCACTCAGGATAGGTTTAGTGTGTTAGATGACATGTCCCTCTTTCCTCCCTTACCTACACGTTTCATTCCCTCCCGTCCAGTACCCAGACCTGTTCACACACCACGCACTGGTAAGCACAGCCGCCCAAAA
>NNCF01126407.1:1165802-1216479 GCA_002313205.1 Laupala kohalensis | reverse complement strand
AAAAAAAAAAAAAAAAAAAAAAAAGAAATTAAAATCATTGTGGACGCACTACATCACACGCTCATTGATGCTATCGATATTCGATTCAAAAACGAACAGGTCGCTGTACGACATCATGTTGAAAAACAAATAGAACTCTTGAAGAAGCACATGGATGAAGAGATTGTCATCGTTCGAGAGTTCAACTATGAAGAGAATATACTAATGAGAATACTATTAGAAGGACTGGAAAAGTTAGGACGCTTGGTTGCGTGAACCAACCAACCAAAGATGGGGAGCAACCAAGATGGGGTAGACACAACCCCATGCTGTAGTCATTAGGAGTAATTTAATTATTAATTAATTAGGGGATATTTTAGCGGGGAATGTGGAGGCAGAGGAGCCCACAACGCTGGCATGCGGGGCAAGTGCGTGATAGTTGGAGTAACTTTACTCCATGCTTAAATAGGAAGAAATGATTAAATAAGTATTTGTTGTACCTGATATATTAAATAATGAACTATTTTAGACGGGAGCAGCAGTAAAAGGATGACTGCTACGCCTGGTCGCGTGGAATGGAGCGCCCAGTGTGGGGACTTAAGTGATTCCATGCTTTAGTAACTTGGTAATTTAAATTAACATTTGTTTTAATCATTATATCAATTAGGACTATGTTAGTCAGGGGCGGCATGAAGTCCGGCGGCTGCCATGCTGGTGTGTGAACCGGCGCATGTCAGATGGAATAATTAAATATTCCATGCTTTAGTGAGATGGTCATTAAAGTATTTGTTTTACGTAATTAATAATTAAGTAGGGCTATTTTAGCCAGGGGGCGTTGAGATACCGGGGTCCGTCACGTCGGCATGACAAAGTGACCTAAATATCTCATGCACATAATTTAGCAGTGAATTAATTAATTAATGATAATTAACATCGTGAATTTAGGTGGAAACAGAGTTAGAATAGAGTCAATGAATGTTTCGTAAGTAAGCGGAATCGTACCGCGACCTCGGTTACGGTGCTTTAGTGGAAGGGTGTAGGGTCCGACCGCTGCTTAAGTCGCAGGGCTTTGCGTTTCCTTGTTCAAAGGATGGACCATAAAATTCGACGAAGGGAAAATTGTCTACGTTCCACACTTTATTTTTGGCCGGAAGTGGAAGGGAGGTAGAAAATTGCTAACATATAATAAACAACGTCGTTAGAATAGAAACTGGGAGAGAACGGAAAATCACGCGACAGTTTTGAAAGACACGAGGACATTGTTGGTGACAGATCTGGGTTCTAGGACGCAGGTGCAAGTAAGACGCAGATCGTGGGCTAGAAGGAAGGTCGAGGTTTTTATGAGTTAAAGGAGAAAGGATAACAGATCGGTAGAGCGAGGGTGTGAGTGAGCTGGACCCTTAGCTTTTAGAACTGTCAAGGGGCAGTTGACGAACACCAGAAGGCCGAT
Organism: Laupala kohalensis; assembly: GCA_002313205.1. Lineage (NCBI taxonomy): Eukaryota > Metazoa > Arthropoda > Insecta > Orthoptera > Trigonidiidae > Laupala > Laupala kohalensis. Next base: position 1,215,050 of record NNCF01126407.1, on the reverse strand, counting down.
GGCTTGGCGTGCGCTGTCGAACCGTGAATAAACAATGTGTTAAAGAGATGTGTGTGACATTTTAAAATTTCGAAAGTTGCCTAAATTTAGTATTCTATTATTATTAAAAAGCGTCTGATTAGGATCACTGAGAGAAGGGTCGAAAAAGATGACGCCGTGGCAGTGTGGAGATTTCCTAAGAAGGTGCCTGACGATTGGCTAGGGACACTCGTCATGTTAAAAATAACCATTAACGATGATTCCACGTGGAGTAGATTTTAATATTATTGGGTTAAAATAGTTACATGGTTTTTGAAAACGGAGTACGTGTGCTCTGATGGACACAGTGGGGACGAATCGATATATTCTCGAGCAGAGACGCTCCGTGATCATTATATCGGTATTACTAGCATAACATTATTATCGGATTATTAGAAGCTGAAAATTATTATTACTGCATCATCTTACTGATTATCATTGCATTATGAGATGTGCTTAGAATTTTTCGACCATTAGGTCTTGAAGTTTTTCGTTCAAGTTGCACTTAAGTGAGAACTTGAACTTATCTAAATTTTACGAAGTTGTCTACACTTCAACTTTTAAGTTTCTCCGAGAACGAGTTGGAAATTAAACGGATTATTTTTTCGTTAAAGAGTGGCGAAACAAGACATTCTGATCGCATCTCGACAAGTTTGAAATGAACTTTTACGACGAAAGAACTTTCGTTACGATGGTGAGGCGCTGTACTTCCGGGAAGGAACAGGGACTAAGGTTGGGGCGGCGACCACAGGAGGGCCTGGTCTCAGACGATGAATGAACTGCCAGCTGGGACGAGAAGGGGATCACCGCCCGAGTCAATGCTATCCATGGCATTCCGATCTCCAACCACTACAAAGAAGTTTAGATGAATTACAAATTTTCTGCGAAGAAACAAAACTAAAAGTTAACGTTAATAAGACAAAAACCATAACATTTAAAAATGGATGGGTCTTCAATAAGAATGAAATTTGGTCGTATAAACGAGAAACGTTAGAAAACGTTAAAGAATACATATATTTAGGAGTCACCATCTGCATGAACATAACTTGGACGAGACATGTGAAAGCTCAACGAAAAGGCAAATACATTTTAAGTACTATAACAAAATCAAAAATTACAATTCCTGAAATTGCACCAAGACTTATGGATAAAATGTTTCAATCTCTACTCATCCCGGGAATAGCGTACGGAGCGGAAATATGGGGCGTAGAAGATAACGATATTTTAAACTCGCTTCAAACGAAATATCTTAAAATGGTAACGGGCACTGTTCAATGCACAGCAAACTGGCATTTTATGGGAATTTGGGTTGCTTCCCATTGAACTAACTCTCCAACTAAGAGCAATTAAATATTGGCTTTCAATAAGGGCAGGCACCAGGAACTCTCTTGTAACTCGGTCTTACCATTGTAATACAGAAGGAAAATGGGACAGGCAAATTAAAAATTTAATTCATAAAGCGGGAATCACTTGCGTGAGTCAGAATTGTCCATCGTTAAACGATATAAAAGATATTAAGACAAAACACCAAGACTTATACCTTCGTGAAATAGAAACTAACGGACTGGAAAAGAGAACACTTATCGTGCAAACCTTAGTGACTGGACAATGGGGCAGAAAACCATACATTGACTGTCTCAAATCAAACGAACGATCGGGTTACGGATGGTTTCGTGTAGGAGGGTGGAAATTAAGAAAACTGAGGTGGGATCGAGACTCTATTTTCCCACTTTACGGCGAACAAAATGAAGATTGGATTCGTTTTACTAACATGCCCGAAAACAGATCAAAAACGAACTTTTATCCTAGTTGGTGCATTCCAAAATTATCACATTAACGTAGATTTAGCCATTGCGATAATGAGGGACAATAGAATATCTGTAGTGCAGTCCCTGGATCAGTTCCTAATCTATGTGAGGGTGATGAGAGAAAGAGTAATATGCACTGAAACCACTGATTCAAATGAACAGTGATTCTGCCGCTTCGTCTTTTTCTTTTGTTTCAGACGGAGACATGTTGAGAAGACATTCCAAGGCATTACGTCAATTATGTTTTTTTAGTATTGTAAATAATTGAATTTTATTTTAATCTTTATTTTTCTATGGCAAAACTTGTATATTTTACATTATAATTTATTTCTCTTATTTAAGTATCTTTTGTAAATATGTTTATATTAATTGTATATATTCGTGCCCTGACCGTTGGTTTCCCGTGGTTCCCAACGGTGCTCTTCGAATCGATAGTTGCAGTATACTTAAAAGATATTTTACAACTAAATAAAACAATATTAAAGAAGCACTAAAGGATGCTAAAAATACTATTACGATACAAATCACAAGTTAATAAAATTTCAAAACAAAGATTGCCAAAATTAAAACTGCAACTATCCATTCAATGAGAGTGAATACCAGGGCATTGTATGCACAGCCCACGGCTCTACTTAAGGGGCATTTTAAAGGCGTACGGGCATAAAAACCTCGCCACACATTTGTACATAAATAATATTTTTTGTAAATAAAGCGCCCTATTGAAATTGAATGTTTCGCAATGTTGCATCTTACCCCCTTAAAAAAACAATTTTTATATTTTTTTGGAAGGACTTGTGCTGGTTCTAGCACAGATAGGAACTGATAAGATCTTATCAGTGCTAGAACCGGCACAAGTCCCCTTACTTACGCGCACATAGGCATGCGGTCGGTTCGGAGATACCATACCTTAAAAATCTTTTTAAACCTTAACTATTCGTTCAAATTGTACAATTAAAAGGCGTTTTTTACCTTTATTAAATGCAAAAACAAAGAACCTATTAAATTCGATGGATTGATTTTTTCTTTCTTAAAGTGAAGTATTCCAACACTTATTTTTCATGTGTTTTGATAATTTGGTTCAATCTTCGTAGATAGACATACACTGCCGGTGACTTTTTTGTATAACTCTTTGAGGTGAACAATATTGTCATTCATAGTTGTCATCTATCTCGAACCATTTAGGCAGCATAAGTGAATTTGGTTTTCCCTCAATCTTTTTACACATCTTTATCTTCAACATCATTTTCTATCTCTCTTTTTACACATTAAAAAAATAAAAGTTAGCCTATGTTCATCCCAGACATCAAAGCTATCTCCTTGCTAAATTTAATCACAATTGGTTCTATGATTTAGTCATGATTAAGTAGCATACAGACAGACAGGTTTTTGCATTACACATTTATATATTAGTATGGATTAAAAATTTGATGACTTTAAAGTAATAAGTCAAGTATAATTGTTCAATATCAAGATATTTGTGCTTATGTGAGCCATAATCTAAACAACTCAAACTGTACAAACGCATAGTAGCAGATAAATTGTTGTTAAAACCATCACATATATATATATACACACACACACATACAATTCACAATAATTTAAAAATATGCATGAACTGGATATGTGACAAGTGACACATAATGACTGGGAAAACAATAAGCATGCATTATCTAAATGAGGAATGTGTGACATCAAGGAAATATAATAATAAGGTTCAGAAGCGGATTTCAGGGGGTAAGCTTCTTGATTAAAGCCTCTCCCAACATCAGTGAAAGAAGTACTATGTTCTTAATAATACATTATGTTTGGTACATAATTGGAATAAGACAGTAAAAAACATTCTTAAATTATCATAAAATCATATCAATTTACCTCAAATTTTCCATATTCCCGGTGATCTTATATACCCCTCAAAACACATCCAGGATCCACCACTGTTGAGTTTCAACTGTTTCTTTCTGGTTTCCTCACATATAAGTTAGGGATAAATTAAGGTCCAAAAATTGATTTCAAAAGATTTTTTAATATAAATAAATAAAATACAAAATGGAATAATGTGCAATTATGAAATCGATCAAGTGCAGGTAGTTTATTAGTTGTTATAGCTTGGCTTAAGAGCTTTGTTGACTGCTGCCAGCATACACAAAAAAATGTCTCATTAATAAGAACCTAAAGGTACTTGCATAGTATTTTAGACAAGATAATTAGTTTGTCAAAATCATGTCACACATTTCCTCTTAAAAATTACACAATTTATTTTCTCTACCATTTCTCAAAGAACTAAGTAACATTCTTCAATAAATATCACAAAAAAAAAAAATCCTTTGAAATAGAATGATATCCAATTTACTCCATGTACAAAATTTCATTACAAATAAAAAAAAGACCAAAAGAAATGTGAAGTATATAAAGATATGTCAAATCAATTACAAGTCATATAAATCTTATGTAAGTGACACAACAAGTTGAATAAAAAGAATAACATATAAAATTCAAATGATAGTATACATACAGCAAATTAGTCTTTGTACTATTATAATAACTACTATCTTCTCATGAACAATACCTTGTCTACAGAGCAGGCAAACTTGAATAGATAATTTTAAACTTAAATTATTTATTCATCTTTATTCTAACTTCTAAATGATTTTGAATTAAAAATAGCAGAAAATTTTAATATCTAACAGTAGCAGTAATCTGTAACCTAAATCTAAAGAGGTATGTGGCGGAAGTCTCTAAGGAGTCACCCATCTTCAAGATGCACACAAATGTGTTTGCTTGGCAGCAGCATGTGCATATTGATTTCACTATTTTATTGACAAAAAATGAAATGGAAATTTGAGATTTCTTATTATCTTAACAGTTCTTTATTATAAATTTATAAAAAAGTATGGAGTATATGAGTTCAAATTATGTGTTCATTTGATTTTTGCCAATTTAGAGGTTCCTTACAGGTGGAGGCCCAGGGCAAACCAGCCGGCCAGGTTCGCTACAAACAGTGAATAAATTACACAGAACAAGCAAGATATTACTCAAGTCACAGATAGAGAAAAGAAAGTTCATCTGAAGTAATTCATGAGCAAAGTGCTAAATCCTGATTATCTGTCTCGATATGTTCACAAGAAAAATATTCATAACTATGGCAGAATTTTATCAAATCAAATTTATCACTTATTTAAACTGGTTACTAGTGGTAAAAGCAATTTTTAAAAGTTAAAAATGTAGTAAATATCAGTGGGATGGTCCCTTGCTTGCTTCCGGAGAGTAAATTAATTTTTTTCCCTCCACGTGGTCATACGCAGTTTGTACTGTTTTTTGACAATAAATTTATTTATTTATATTTATTAGTAAATATCAGTAATATTTTAAGTTTATTTTAAATTTCTGGTGTTCTTAATTTCATGCAGGTTAAGGGGGAACACAAGTTAGGGAAAAATAAAATACACGATACCCACTCTGGATCCACCCTAGACCACGAGATTATAGTACATGTAATTTTCATTAAAAGGATTTACCAGGCTCTCAATAAGTTTTTAATCTCCTTAAGAGAATGTTTTAGTAAGCTACAAGAAATGACTCCCTAAGTTAAATAAATGAACTGAAGCTGAATTACACGAGGTTCTCAAAAACAGTTCAATGTCAATTAGTATACAAGTCTGCTTCCGTTCATCAGAGGGAATAAAAGATCACCACAATGTAAGTTTAGACAATACAAAATTTGTACACAAAAATTAATGCATCTACTACAGTATGAGTGAATTTTCAAATACAAAGAAATCAACATAAACCATGATTGTCACGAAGATAATCATTTACTAAAATTCATTACTGGTCTTAACCAGCAGTTACATTAAGATAAAGTTAATGTTTTTTTCCTCATTCATTAATTTGATAAGAAACATCCAACCCCTACATAAACAGCAAACTCAATTTACTCTAAAATAGATGTCCTGTAGTATGAAATATAAAAAAGAAAATCACAATCAATCATATGACACTGTGCACTTATTCAAAAAAGGTAACAAACACAAAGAAAATGAAGAATGCTATCTAGCAATATGAAAAATAAAAACAGCAAATTTAGTTTTTCTTCTCTACCCTTCCAAGACAATGGGGCAAATTCATGCAACTAAGACTAAAGAATTTCAATACCAAATCAGTCTTTTACAATTGAATAATTTGTTCACAAACAAATAGGGTCAAGTACTGATTTAAATAAAAATGACATGACAATGCATAAACACAAAATTATCAGAAGCACGTAGGTAGCCTTTTACATTGACAAAAATTACAAGTACAAGGTAGTTATGTGTAACAGATTTAACTCATGAATTACTTGGAATGAGTACATTAAGATCATTCTTCAATTTCAAATCCAGCAATAAGTGAACTTTCAAAATCCAAAATTTTATTTTCTACCATAATAAATCATATCCACACAAAAGTAAAAAAAATATTCTTGATTACCTAAAAAAATCTTAAAAATAATTTTCTAATAATCAACCAATATGGAATGGGTGTATATATTGATGGATAAAGAAAAGTTGGATGAAGATAGGATCCTGATCTTTGTGGAATTTTTAAGCTTAATAAATTTTTTATGTATTCTAATATGCAATTAGTGATCCAAATTATTCAGAGATACAAATTAAAATTAATCATCATGAAGTTCAATATGATCTTTTTATTCTTCCAGGGATTAGCTTTATTCAAATTATGTATGGGTTTATGATTTTATTTTTATTCAAATTATGTATGGGTTTATGATCTACAAGTCAAGTGAAATTGTAAAACTTCACCACCTGAGGAAGAATCAACACCGAATTATTCAGAAGACAGGATCCTCCATGTTGTACTTGGGAAAGAATCATCAAAGTTTTCTGTTATAAATTGATTATATTCACTAGTTAATCACAATTATCATTAGTATCATCTGTTAATTCTTTGGGAACTTGAAAATAAAAAATAAGTCAAATATGAATAGCATTTTCATTTATTGTTAATATATTTGTTAGCTATATTTTTAAGAGAATAAAACTTTAAATTTGAGTAGAATATTTTGATTAAGGTAATGAGCAAGATTGACTATGTGTATGATTTGATTTATTATGACAAAATTTACTTATAAAATTCACTCAAAAGCAATATAGATTTTGCCATAATAATATAAAAATATGGAAGATTGACATTTTTGTTGTAAGGAAATCCTTATAATAAATGGACTGAAAAAAGAATTAATACAAAAGATCAAAATTTGCAGAAATATGGAAATTAAAACAATTTTTGTCTTATACATAAGCAAGGTGGCATTATGTTGAAAGTTAAATTATTATCAAATAAATAGTAGTGTTTATTAAACCTTATAATACATCTCAGTAATACAAAAGTTGTGCAGCTAGATACTCAAGCAATTAGATAAACAACAATACTGTTGGGTTAATTTTTTTTTAAATCATAAGCTTCTTCCTTTTAATTTTAAAAATATTTTTAGTTTTTCGCAAGTTCAACTTTTTGTTGCAGAGACAACTACTGGAACCCGAATTCCAAACAGTTCACAGAGTTTGTTACGCACTTGTTTCACAATTTTCACATCCTTTTCCCAGTCAGTTTCACTAAGAAGAGTCATTATTTCTTCAAGATTTTCTTCTGAAGGAACACAATCTTCTCCATAGACCAAGAGAGATTCATACAATTTGCTTGAAGTAGCTCTTCGCACAGCCAAGTAAGAGTTGCATAGCAAAATACTAAGTTGTGCAATCGCTCTTTTTGATACGCTACCTTTTACCTGAAAGATAAGGGAATTATTATTTCATTTGTAACCTACAATGAGAAATGGTCAATCAGAGACTTTGAGTTGGGAGGGTAAAGGAAGGGGGACAATTTGTCTCAGGCCTCAAAAACCAGGATGTTGAGATGTGATGAAAAATTCCACACACCCCTGGGGATCAAATCCAAGCTATCCAGCCAGCAGCTCAGCACTAACTCCTAAGTCAAACTAACTTCTGATATCTTCAAAGTTTGAGATAGTTTGTAAAAAAAAATTAAATAAATAAGCACAATTCACTTTACTTCATTTAAAATCAGAATTTCATAAATACGTAAGCCACATGCAGTTTACAGTTACTATGTTTAGTTGGGGAGGGCAATGTATGCCCAACACACTGCGATCAGTGTTTGATCTATTGTGTTTCCCTCGGATAAATGATGAGTAAATGTGATAGAATAAAAGGCAGGGGATACTGAAATATATGAGAAAACCTGCGGCAAAACCCACTTCGTCCCTCACATGTGGTCTTAATTTCTAGATCCTTTATTTAATATTTTCTCTCTCTGAATTGACGAATATTGCACATATTTAGGACAGCAAAACAAATATTTTCACCTCTTTCCATCCATTTACAATTGAAATACAAAAAAATCTAGAAAACAGTTTTCAGATATTTGATTTCACAATCCACAAAACAGAAACAAAGTTGATATCTCAATTAGTTCATAAAATATAGCACAGGAAGTATACTAGGTCGTTATTGCGAATAACAAACTTCTAGAAACCTATCTACTTTTTAACACCTACTAAAATGTAAAAATCAAAGAATCCTAAAACCCAATAACTAAGAATAAATAGCATACACATACAAAAACTGAAATGATAACTCAATTAGTTCATGAGGTATAGTAAAAATAGCAAAACTTCATCAAATCACATTTCACCCTAAATAATTACTTTTTCAAATTTCAAGAAATCCTTTCCTAGTAGCGTGTACAATGCAAAATGTTCTGTTAAAATTTCAAGTTTTATTTTTAATCAATGCGGACAGAAAATTATTAATATGTCAGTTATTGAGAATAACACACCAAATATTTCGGTTATTTTCAGAGATATGTCGAAAGTAGTGTACTCAGCCATTAGTGTGAACAACAAAAACAAGAAAACAACTCTACCCCTTTGCACCTAAACATCTCATTCTTTTATTCATAAATAATGTTATGTCTATTTATCGAGTTAATAAGTAAAATAAGCTTGCTAAATGTTTAGTGTGGCAATATTTTTATATGCTATTTACTATGTTTGAAGGAGTGGAAGAATTAAAAGGCAGTGAACGGATGAAAGGGTTCCAAATTCAAAATTTGCACATGGCCCTCTAATCCTCTTTATGGCCCTGGGGTAAGTCATTGAATATTTTAAAGCAATGCCAAAGCTCAAGCAACAATGCTTATGTTCCAATCTCTACCTCTTTGAAATACGTTGAATATTATTCTTATTACATTTTGAAAGTTACTCAGTATAGAAATAGAGGATAACATTTTCCCAGTGTTAGCTATCTAATTGAGAGTCTAAATACTTACATTTTTAAGGTTTGAATGCATTCAAAACAACACTCATATTGATTTCCAACATACTCATAAAAACAAGAGCACTCACACAAGAAAGTCACATCCCTCGAGAAACTAAACAGAAGAGGGGGGAGGGAAGACATCTCATAAAAACAAAGAGTACAGTGAAACCCTGTTATAAGAGTTCTGCTAATAGTGGACAATATCTGAGGTCCCAAGGACGAAGTATAGAAATAATGTATTTATTTCCTGAGTATACAAGACTCGCTTATAAGTAGACAAAATATTTGTCCCCATAGTCAATTCCATCCCATTTAACTATGGACATTTCCGCGAAGTTTCATCTAATAGACATTATTGAGCAAGCAATGACCGCTCAGTGACATATGCAACAATACACAAGAAATGACATATTTCGCAGAAAATTCTTTGTTTGTCTCTTGCAAACATGTTGGAATTAACTGTGTCCATGTCACATATTATATCGTTCAAATTCCCCTTGTGGTGTTTGAGAACGTTAGTAGTGATTGCTTGGTTGCATTTGAAAGAGGAGTTACTGAAGTGCAGTTCTGGGTGGCTTGTTTTGTTTTATTTTATTTTATTTTATTAATAAAACAACTTTTTGCAGAGTTTGACACCGAAGCGTAATACATTGTAATCGGTGACAAATTTAATATCATTCAATAAGTCCAGAAATTTGAAGGAGTGTCGTGACACATTGCAAGTTGCGACACAACAATTCAGCATTCCCATTTCCACACCCGGAAAAATAATGAAGGAGAAAGGAGAAATTGTCAATGCTCCTGGGAAAATGAATAAGGTGAAGATAAAGACATCACAGCACCATGAAATCTTTTTGTTAGATTGGTTCCAGCAAAGCAGGAAGAGGCCAAATATCACATTATGGTCTAAAGAAGGTTTTAAAAAACTTTAATACCATCTTATTAAAAAAATTATTCCGGTTTCGAAAATATAAATTTTATTTGTCACTCTTGATATGCATCGTAATTGTAAACAAAAATTGTTCCACACTATTTTCTTCTCTCCATTGCTTGGTTTAATATTATTTTAACTTATGATTATTTGAATTTGGCTCACGGCAGCGAACCATGAACAAAGTACTGTGTTTAGATGGTTTAAGAGTGCTCACAATCAATGGATACATTAACAAGTCCCAGTGATTCTCTTTTAGGGAAATTGGTTCAAAGTGGAGGCAATGGTGATGGTAGCAGCACTTGCAGAAGGATCTTTGAAAAAATAGTTAGTATTGTACAGTCTTCTAAACGTAAATCTGGCAAACTCAAAGATGGTTTTCAGGGCTCTGATACCTTTTAATAATTAAAATATATGCAGGTATATATCTGGATCACTCCAATTTGATACAACGTTAGGTTTAACTCATAAAAAATCAATTTTCCACTTTTAAGAGAAAAATATTCATTCCTCCCCCTGGTCTCGCTTTAAGCGGGTTTCACTGCATAGGGATATTTTGGAATCATTCTAATTTGTACATTATGATTAACTTCTAAAAATTCCTTTTCCCACTAACAAGAGACAAACTTTCGCTCCCCCTGGTGTCTCTTTTTTTCACAGTATATAGGACATAATCACCTGTATCAATTGACAGAGCACATCAATGCTTGCCATTTTCTTCCTGTGGTCCCTGGTTCGTATATCCGCTTTTAGTAGACAAAAGATCTCTTCTGCAAATGTTGATTCTGGATCTTTAAGAACTAATGACAAATGTCCAGATCCTAATAAACGATCCAAAAATTCATACAAAGGAACTATCACTCTGTTATCACTTAGATATGTCTTGAATAGCTTAATAATTGTATCACAGATTCTATTGAGTTCTTCAGGAGTATTCTCCCATTCTTTGAGAATAGAGAACAGTGAGTTACTGGAATGTTTTACCTGGAACATAAATTATAATAAGAGACAATCCAATAAGATGACATTTAATTAAGTTGAGATGAAGAGATATTCTTTATAATGATATATATGAAACTTACCAAACTTTCTGAGAGCCCTCCCACACTAAGGAAAAGACCCAGTAGAACATCGGGAGTATATTCATTATATCTAATAAGTTGTGTAAATTTAGGAAAAGTACATGCTGGAGAAAGCCAGTTAATCTCATTTTCACAAATTGCAGCTGGGAAAATTCTTAAAACGTCTTCATAACAAGGTATGTGAGGTAGTGGAGGTTTGCTGTGAATAAAATGAAATCTGATGGGTCTCAAGAAGTAAAAACATTAAATTTAACACATTTCTTCATAAAATATCAAAAAGAGAGTAAAATATAATATCTTTTAACATTACGATTATCAATTTATTTTACCTACCCAAATAAAATTACACTATATATACAACAATAAAGTTTGATGTTCACTAAAACAAGTAATAAAGCTAACATTTTATCACTCAAAATTAACTACCAAAAACAAAAGAAAATTTCATTGTCAAACACTTAATCTACAGAAAGGGTGTATGAAAATTATGATCAACACATTATCAAGTAAAACAAATATCATATAACAAAAAAGTCACACATTGTTTTCATTTGACAAAACTATGACTAACATACATGTTTAGAATTCAGTTTATGCATTGTGGCTCTGTGTATAATTAATAAACTTAAATTTGACCAAAAATCTAATAAAATAAAATAAAATAAACAGACTATTTCCTCCACAAAATGTCCAATTAAGTCTTCAAATTTGTCTCGATAATTACTAGTTTTATTTTCATCTTATTGGAATTATTTTATTTTGAATTAATTTTAATGTTAAATGACCACTCACATTACTGGTTTTCTCGACATTGGCCAGTTGGTAAATTGACTGGTTAGTTTTGTTTTTTCTTTGCACTCCTAAGTATAAGTTCTTTGCCATCCCTGAGTTAATGTTTAACACATGGCTCTACGCAATTATGCACAAGCTGCGAGCAGCACTCACACGTTTTATAATGAATTTGTAACTATACACCTAACGATGGTACCAACAGTATTGAAACATTGTAATTTTTGATACATGTTTAGCACACACAAAAATCTCAAAATACAGCGATATTATGACTAGACATCTTAACATCAGGTTTTTAATTTGTTTCCTGACCTATTGAGACATTGACAAATACACATATCATCTTAGTGAAGTTTCTTAGGCCTATGACACCTTTTCCATATTGAGAACTTTATTTATGTATTTGTGTCTATGAACTTTGTCTTTTACTATTTCTAATAATGTATTAAGCAATAAATAAATTACAGATGAAATTAGAAACTAAAAACTATTTTATAGTTCTTTTTATTACAAAAGTACGAAGAAAAAGAGAATGGTATCCTGAGAGGTGCTAGACATATTTCTTGCAATATCTTAAAGAAGTTGTCAGAATTCTCTTGCAATATCCAAAGAATGGAAGAGATTGGATATGAAACAAATATGACGACTCAGATGAATCTGACAGTTATCTCCCTTAAGGATAAAACTCAACACCAATCATAGTGTAAAAATGTTACTAATTTTACAATATTATATATCTCTGATAACATATTCATATTGTAATTACATCTGTAGAACAATAATTATTGAATAAAATGACTTTATTTTACAGACTTGATTTAATATCTATTCAAGAAACTATACAAAACTTCGACCCCACTACGGGCCATCATCAAGACGATCTGGCCTGATGCTGGCCCACAATCAGGGTCGAACGTTGTATAGTTTCTTGAATAGATATTAAATCAAGTCTATGAAATAAGGTTGTTTTATTCAATAATTATCTCTGATAACTATTAATCATGTTACGTTGAATGAAAATGGGAGACGGGACCCGGGTTCGAACCCGGGACCTTGAACTCAGCGAGCTCATGCGCCTACCGACTGCGCCATCCCGTTCGCCTCTCGGGCCCGTCTATCATTCTCATTCAACTTGTGAAACCCAAAGACCTCTGAGGTGGTCTCGCAGAGACTAAACTCCTCATCTGAGGCGACTCCCTAAGGAAGTACTTTATTTGGGTAGTATTTTTCCATTTCTGGTTCACAAACATAGAAATCTCTTAGATTGCAGTGAACCTCACCGCCAGGTAACAGATTAATCATGTTACGTCGAATGAAAATGGGAGACGGGACCGGGGTTCGAACCCAGGACCTTGAGCTCAGCGCAAGGTTCACCGTAATCTNTCAAGGTCCCGGGTTCGAACCCCGGTCCCGTCTCCCATTTTCATTCGACGTAACATGATTAATCTGTTACCTGGCGGTGAGGTTCACCGCAATCTAAGAGATTTCTATGTTTGTGAACTCTGATAACTATATTATTTAAACATGAAATGACATTTAATTTAAAGTCTATTTATTTAGCACCTATTGATGAACTATTTCTCAATTTTACATAGCAAAGTCTAACTGTGACAAAAATTGGGTAGATAACCATTATGTTTCCTGCCTTTCTTTTCCAGAATAGATCAAATAAAAGCAAACACATTCAATACTTGATTTTACCTGTGAAGGAGGTTACTGAAGACTTTGCCAGCATGTGCTCGAGTTCTGTCAATCCTTTCCACAGCTTGCTGAGCAATACTAGCCATAATATTTTTCACTAGTTCTGGTTTGAGTAACTGAGGCTCAGCTTTCAAAANAAAAAAAAAAAAAAAAAAAAAAAAAAAAAAAAGTCCATGTTATAAACAAAGTTTTTCTTATACATATGTATAGATAAATTTGTCAAAGAGAAATGTTTGACAAAATGGAAGAAAAGAGTCACTTAAGAGAATCTTACAGGAATATAGAAAAAAATATAGAAATCTTAAAGGAATATAGAAGCAAAAGTCAGAATTGGACATTTAGAGGAACTTCCTTAATCAGAACACTGGGACCTGAAGCAATCTCATTTATAAAAAATACACAATAATCACACATTACAAGTAATAAAAAATCATATACAGGAAAACTTACCATTTATTTTATTAAAACATTAAATCAAAACTATTGATCCTTGCAACTCCATCCATCTACCGTACTCACAGTGAAAGAATAGTAATGAGGGAGGAGACTAAAATCATGTGAAATACAAGCAATGTGAGGGGAGCGCAAATTCAGCACAGTGCAATTGCTTACTCATACTCGCACTGTAGACACACAGGCTTTTAACTCGTGTCAGCAGTATCTTAGTGAGATTACTTTTGGATACTGCTGCCTACATCACCAGATTCATAGAAAAGGCAATAATTGATACGTCAACTGAGATGGACAGGGTTTGATCACTAACCTTTTGCTGCATGGAGGCTGTCTGAATTAAGCACTTCCACTGGTTATTGCAACCTTTGGGCACCACAGCATTCTGTCTGGAATGGGTGGAGCTATACTAGGTAACACCCCACAACAGAGATTTGACAATACTCATTGGTCAAGTCACATTACAGCCGCACTCCCATTGGTTACATCTAATTACTATTCTTTCACCATGACAACTATACAAATTAATTCCAGTGACATTCCCAATAGAAACTAATCATTGTACAGAAGGCAAGGTGAGTAAAGAAACTTTTTGTGCAGATTGTTGACTGGAGGATGAAATCCCTTCCCCTTCTCAAAGCTATAAAATGTGATGGTTGACAATGCAGGGGTGCTGCCCACGCATTAACACAATTGGACCTTGTTGCGGCAGAACGTCCTCTGATTTCTTCCCATGACTTGCTCCTATACAATACTATAAAGTTTAAAATTTGGAACTAACAAGATAATTTTCACATAAATTGTTATGAATTATTTCCTTTTACTCCTTTTATCCAATGACAGCAGAGAAAAGGTAGACCATGGATAAGCTGGAGAAGTATAGAGGATGAAATCAGGAGAGTTGGCAAAACATGGGTAGAAGTCGCAGCCATGGCACATTAATTGTTATAGAGTAATTGTATAAAAATTAATGTGAAGTGCTATAGTATTTTTGTCTACTTTCAGCAAATATTATTTCTCCTATTTCATTATCCAAAATATGCTGTGTGGCATTTTAAAATCCTTCTTGCAGTGTGTTAGGTGTATAGGTCTTAGCATTTTCTTTATTTAATTAAGACATTAGGGCAGCCATATTATTTACAGTTGTAAAAATAACCAAAACGTTGAAATTTCAAAGAACCAAAAAGTTGGAATCTCACAGACTATACATGGAACTTAAAGGGGACTGTTGAGAGATAGAAGTTTAATTTGGAAAAAATACTATTCATTTTATTTTTAGTGAAATTAATGAAATTAATTTACAACATTCATTATCACCACAAGTTTTGATCAGAAGTTTTGAAGGTTAAATATAACCTTTTTTGCTTCTAATAATCTTACACACAATGCAAAATTTCTCAACACTTCTGCAACTCATTGCAGTGATCAAAAGATCAATGATTTGGAAAAGAAATACACAAAGCAGAGAAGTAGAAGAATATCCTTTTTCAAAAATAATCTGTAGTACCTGTAATGCAGTCATGGCAGCTTCTCGCACCCAAGCTCCAATATCACCTCTGCTGTCCAATGTGTATTCTTTAAGACTTTCCAAGAAACAGGTGAAGAGTGAATCCAAATGTCCAAGCAATGATGTGTTATTATCTATAAAAACATGAAACAAGGAAAAATACTTTAATATGGTTCAAATACTAAACAAAACAAAAATTTTAGAAATATTTTTTTCACGCTAAAGGTGAAATAATTACTTTTTAAATTATTTTTTTTAGCATTGTAATAAATAAATGAAATACCACTGATTTACTAATCATAAAATCTCAGGAACTACAAAGCTTACAAACTTGAAATTTGGTAGGTAGATTCCTTTTAGGGTGTAGACATCTACTAAGAAATGATTTTACAAAAATTCTGCCCGGGAGTGAAATAAGAGTTGGAATGTTTTATGTATCCCATTATAACTTTGGAGTGCCAGGATCAATTTCAACCAAACTTGATACACAGGTGACTGACAATCTCACAACAAGCACTGTAGGCATAAGACATCCCTGGCATCCTTAGGGAGGGGGTGGGGTGGAAATGGGTTTACATGTAAAAAAGAACAACAACTTATTTTAACTAAAAAAATGAAATATTGTGTGGGATCCATAGTTTTAGGATTCATGCAATGTTCAATGCCATTGAGTAGAGGTCAGATCACATAGGGGCATGGTATCCAGAGCTGGGGTGGGAAGGGAGAAATGCAAAAATAACGTACAAAAATTGATTTAAGATTGAGTACATCGTTTTTGTATATTCTGAGATGAATAATCGTGGTTCCAATGACATTACGTAACATTTCAGATCACAAGGTGCATGACAGCCCTAGAGGAGGGGTTGGGAGGAATGTGACACAAAAAATTATCAAAAATGTTCACAAAGAAAGGCTTTTACAAAAATCCACCCCTATGGGAATTAAATGAGAGTAGGAAGGTTCTAGGAGAGTCGTATGTTTTAAAAGTTGAAGACACTAAAATGGGTATTTAGATAATTCTTTGATTTGAGGACTTAGAAGCATAATGAGATTCCAGTTTATGTTTCAGCATTTTTTTTCATTGTTTTGTTTTTTGTCCCAATATGTTCTGTGTAACAATGAGTCATATAGTCAGGATCATGTTTATATTAAGTCATACCATTGGAAATTAACTAACATTCGTTTCATTATTATGACTTGCAATAATTATCTTTCAATGGAAGCAATTTCTGTACATTGTTGAAACTATTTCCAAGTAGTCTACATCAACAATTCTGCATTGCTTTGTCCAAACATGAAAATATTAATGTTGAAATTCAGTCCAGTGAAAAATGGTGTCAAGTCCATAGCTACCTCTACGCTATACCTACCTCTATGCAAAACGTGATGCCATGTAAAAATTATCGGAAATGACATCCATGACAAGACCAGAATTTTTGGCATTGCTAAGCTGATAGTTACATCCTGATATTGTTTAAATCTAACTTTTTGACTGCCACCATGAAGAAAAAGAAGTGAAGTGTTTCCCTAAAGTGAGGGTGGAAAGGGAAAGAAGGAAAATATAACTGACAAGGACCGATTTGAATTGGATCCATATTTGCCAGGGTGTCTGAGATGTATAATTTTAATACCAATGCTGCTAAGTTTATGTTCAGATCTCACTGGGGTACAGTACCCTTAGAGCTGGAGATAGGTAGGGTGAGATGTAAAAATAACATAAAATGACCGATATTAGGGTCATAACTAAAATTTTGGGGGGCTTTTGAGATGAATACTCCTGATGCCACTATGTAACCACTGATTCAATAACACCTGCAGATGTGGAGGTCGGGAAGAGATTGACAAGAAAAATGATTAAAAATATTAGTGTCAAATTACTAGCTTTGAGAGTAGCCGAGATAGACACTTTCAATATCATATCAGAGTTGGGCTACCATTGGAGGAAATGGGGAAGGTAAATAGCCCTCAGAACCCCCATGGGTGGACTGGGAAGGGAGTGTCATATCGAAAAAGATATTTGCGTTTAATCCTATAGTTTGAGGACCTTTCAGATTAACAGTGACATGATGTCATTTAAGTGGAATGTCAGCACCTATGGGGTTTAAATACTTCAACTGTCCTAAGGGTGATTGGTGCTAGGCTAGGCTAATTGATGACATTTCGTTTGATTTATTTCTCTCGAACTTTGCTAACAGAAATCTCTTAAATTGCAGTGAACCTCACCACCAGATAACGGATTAGTTATGTTATGTTGGATGCATTCAGGAGATGGGACCAAGATTCGAACTCGGGACCTTTAGCTTAACACACTGATGCGCTTACCAGCTGCGCAACCCCGTTTGCCTCTAAACCCAGTCTACCACTGTCATTCAACTTAGTGCAGTTGGGATTGCATCAACACGCTAAGCTGGGGTCTCAAGTTTGAATCTCAGTCCAGCCTCCCATTTTCAATCAACATAAAATAATTAATTTATGTTGTTTGCTCAAGTGTGGTTTCACCCAAATATTGATTTATTCTTGCTCCTGGAGGTGAAACTGAAAATGTTGTACACAATCAAGTTTTGTATTAAATTTGTTTTTTAATTTATTTGTAAAATTAGGATGTTATAAGAATGTTTAAAAAACCAGTAAGTAATAATATTTTGATTTTTTTCTGGATAACAGAAGATTGGTATAGAAAAAAACTTGAGCAATGCCCCGTAATCAGCTAAATAAAAATTTCATATCCATTGAGGTTTGAATTAATTCTAGAATACCTCTCAGTTAGTGTTTTCGAAAAAAAATTCTTAATTACATTGGTGAAAATAAGGGATTGCAGATACACATAATACTAACAAACCATCAACATTAATGGATAATATTCTCACTTGGAATCAATGGGAATGTGAGAAAGAATAAAATGCAAATGTATTACAAAATTCACACGAGTAAAGTTGTGGTTACTCAACTAGTATAATAATATATGTAAAATGCTAATTTATAGCTAATGATTCAATCTCATTTTATTTTCCAAGAATAATTTACAAACCATTTGAATTGGCATCAACTCCAACAGTAGTACACACAGATATGAGAGCTTTCAGAGCATCTCTTCGACTTTCAGCCCATTTTGCCGTATTTTCAGTAATTTGAGTACATTTAATCAAAGCTGGAATGACTGTTTGAAGATTGTCTTTCAAAATAAAATCAGGAAGTGAACCTGCAGATAAAACAAAATATATGAGAAAGAGTCTCATTCAATTAAAAAAGAAGAGAAACAATAAAAAAAAAGAAAGACAGAATAAAAGATAACAGTATTAAAGAAAAACTCCAAAATATTCTTGGTAATTAAAATTACTTATGAACCCTTTACACTTCACATTGATTTATTGATGACATCATTCTGAATATAGTACAATGTGACAACTGAAGATTCAAGTTTTCGTTCCTTAACAACTAGAGTGAAACAATGAATACTAACCTGTGGCCAAAGCAAATCCCATTCGTATTACTTCATTGTTGGCTGATAACTTTTCTGTGTATTTACTAATGATAGAATCTCTTGCTGTAACATTAATAGTCCATGACTCATCTTTTTCTAAAGTTCTATAATACTCAGACAAAAATATAGGTAATGCGGAAGCTGCTCGTGTCCTAATAATAAGGACTTCATGAGAGAAACATTCATCCAGTAACTCTTGCCAATCACCTGAAAAAACTACTTTTTAACACATCTAATCCAAAATACATCACTAATTTTAAATTACTCAAACAAGTTTTGGATATAAATTTACAAATTTATAAACTTTATTGTCAAAAAAGCAGTTACAAACTGCATATGACCACATGGAGAATAATAAACTAATTTACTCCCCAGAAGTAAGCAAGGGATCATTCCATCAATTCCAATTAAGGACCCAAAGGCAGAGGCGGATTTAACATTTCAACATACTCCTAACGATAAAAAAAAGTTTGGTATTTATTACAGTATTAACATAATACCCACAAATATTGTATTTAATAAAACAAAAAAATCATTTTACTAGTATATATTATGTATTATCAAACTATAAACCAACAGAAAGTATTGGTGATAAATCGTAACTATAAAATAAAACTAAATTCGCTAATAATTATTTCAATAGGTGCCGCCCCTAGGCAAGAGCCTAGTGAGTCTTTATATAAAAAAATCTGCCTCTACCTGAAGGAAAACTGGAGAAAAACCCAAGCAAGGATGGGGCAACAGAATTAATGTACACAACCGTGTCAAGGTTGAGTACACATACAACTAAATTTATATGAATAATAAGAAACAATACAAGCATGCAGGAAAATAGTTTTTAAATTCTTATCAGATATTTTGAAAGTACTACAAGACAGCTCTTTATTAAAATCAATAAATTCTTTTACAATGTACAAGCACTGGTGCAGTAGGTAGCTTTTAACTGTGGATTTGAAGAAATTCAATGTAATAATATACTTTATATTTTTGGGCAGGAAATTATATAGAATGATTCCTGATTGATATAGGTCTTCTTGGTAAAATGTGGTTGACACTCGAGGACAATGAATATTATTTCTATTGCAAGAATAGTGTTCATGAACAAAAATGTTTTGTAAGAAACACATGTGGCGCTTCAGTAATTTGGTCTCAATAAACACAACAGTTTCATAAACATAAATGCAGGGAAGTGTTAAAATATTTAATTCCTTAAATAATGGTTTACAAGAGTTTCGGGTATGAGATTTAAAAATTATCCAAACAATCCTCTTTTGAATTCTGAAAGTTTGGATGCTCTGCTCGAAATTGCCTCAGAAGATAATGCTGTATCGTAAATGGGAGGTTCATTTGCAAAATATACGCAACAGGAAATATGTGGACTAATAATATTAACTAAGAATATATTCCTTTCAACAGTAAAACCCTTCCTAAAAGAAGCAGTTAACCCACTCAAAACTAAGAATGAGTGTAATTGTGTAAGAAAGAATAATTTAACTAATGGAAAAATTCTGTACATAATGTGCAACTGTTTTGTAATTGTTCATATGATGATGATACCAAATAGTGTCAAAAAATGTCAAATTTTAATTGTCAATTTACAAATAAATTTTGAGTGCATATTTTATGAAGAAATGTGTCTACGTAATTTTGTTGATTTAAATTAATTAATTAATTATACATGCAGACACAATGCTTAATCCAACCATTTGAAACAGAACACCACTTGGTATAAGTATATTATGAGCTAAAATTGATGTAGTGGTACTGTTTCTCACAGAAATAAAAGTAAAAGACTGATAAACGAGGCCAATAAAATGTGCAAGTCTCTTTAATTGAGAAGACAAACTACAAACTCGGAGAAAGATAACTATAATATGAGAAAGATAAGACAAATAGCTACAGGAAAAAAATTCTGTCTTATACGATAGAATGGCACAAAAGGAAGCAAACAAATTATGTGTTCCTGATTAATCCAAAGATATTTTAGAAAAAACCTGAATTATATCAAGAAAGAGGGGATAAAGCTTTCAATATAGACAATTTCATGGCATAGAAGAAAATTTGAAATTCCAAGAAATCCTCAACCAAGATGTACCATGGCTTCTAAAATTGAACAGGTATTGAAAATAGAAACAAGGAGGAATAGTACTAATGAACCTGAAAATATGATTCAAGTCATTATAAAAGACAGTAAGTTGGAAATCTGACCAAGACAACTTCATATTGAAGAAAAACTTACCAATTATTTCACGACCATGAAAAGGCATCATAGCAGCAGAACACTTTTCAATAAATGGAGCACACGCTTGCTTCATTAATTCTCCTGCAAGGCCTCTGAACTGCTGACGTTTCCGGAAATTTGGTACCAATTGACATACTTCTTCAATTATTTCAGCACCTATTTGGAAATAAAACAATTTGGCATAGAATATTAGAATAAACAAAATAATGAAGTCTTCAAAAAATAATTTCACCATATTTACCAAGGATATCTTGAATTGATTGGTTTGAATCACGAGCTATTATAGAAAGTGAATGCAGAATTTCTCCCACAGATAAAACAGCTCCATGTCTAGAATTTAAGTCAATAGACTTTGTTTTCTCCAGGAGAATTTTTAAAACTGAGTCTGACATGTACTTAGGTGCTTTCGGAGTCAGATTGAAGAGAGCCTTATCAGAAATGAAAAATTCAAAGTTAATAAATAAGATTTCACAGTATGCAAACTATTAAAAATCTTCCTACAAAACAAAGCAAATAAAAATAAATCATGGTTTGTGATAATAACATTTGAGTTAGAAATTCATTGCTCCAAAATATACAGATTTCTTTACACAAACAGAAAAAGAAAAGTTATTCCATTATTGTGACAGGAAATAATTACTTTTGCAGTCAATTCACGAATGGCCGAGTCCCAATGGTCAACTTTTATCTCCACAAGGTGATTGATTAAAGCTTCTCTATATTCTTCATATTGAGCTATGTATACACTGCAATATTAATACAATTAATTTCCATATCACTGGCAGCTTAACATCATGAACATAATAAGTTAGCCCATAAAAAATTGTACACAAATGGAAAATCGATGGATCTTCCAACAAGTAATAAGGAGTGGGCTATCAGATTAACTCAACAAAAATTGTATATATTACCTGATATTCAGGAATGCATTATTCCTTATTCCAACACTATAGTAGTCAGCTGTTGTAAGTATATCTATACCATGAGGAAACGTTCCCTGTCGTCCCACATTTTCTTGGAATGCAGCAGATGCTGCCCTCCGACAATTAATCTAAAATTGATGAATGATGAAAACATTAATAAATATCCACTGAAAAAGAATCTTGTGTCTCAAAAAGCAATACATTATTAACAAAATGAAGTAAATTCTTTGCAAAATAATGAACAAGTTAACAGTAAAATAATGGTACTAAAGAGTATTACTGATGTAGTGAAACCTACCTCTCTATCAAAAGATGCCACAACTAATAAGGCACCAGCAATATCTTTCACAAAAGGATACAAAATATCTTTTTCATATGCACGAGCAAATGACCAGCAAACAAAACATGCTGCATCTCTTATATGACTGCCTACAGAGAAATATCCCCTAGATTCATCATAAACAAGAGCTTTTAAAACAACAGGTACAACTTCATGCAGTCTTTCTGGTAAAAGCAGACCCCTGCGTCCTATAAAAAATATATTAAACAACAAAGTAAGTCTGAAGTACCTGTCAGAAATATTATTTATTTTGAGTAACAGAAGGAAAACAACCACAAAAACAGGATAAGTTAAGTATTTACCCAGTTCTGCTAATGCAAGACAACCACCATGCCAGGCCCCATCAGTTTCTCTAGGATTAAACAATTCCAGAACTGATCCCACAACTTCATTAGCAAGTTCTTTTGGAAGGCGACCTGTAATCCTCCCAATCCCCTTGGCTGCAGACCACCTAGAAGAAAGATCAAAATAATTTATTTTATTTACTTAACACTTTTGTTACATTAGGGTTGCTCTTCTTCTCTTCATTGTATTGTGTCAAGGGAATAGGAAAGATAAATTTTGAGATCAGTGCCGCACCTACATCTAATGAGATCCACGGTGGAAGTCTCTTTCAAGACTTCCATATTTTAGCCTCATGTACACGGTTACAAGTACACATATCAAACATATAAGTTTTTTTTTATTGTGTATTTGGGCAACATCCCTATGATTAAGAGCTGGATGTCAAGTATTAAATTCCTGGCTCACTGCCATTTTTAATTTACTGTAGTTATCACAAATACTTGTGGATGGGGTAAGGAAACTCCAGGAGAAAATCTTACCTAGTCTGGTCGAGCAGTGGATCAATCTGAATTAACTCATTCAGAAGTATATAGGTACTAACATTCCTCTCTGTTTAGGAGATTTCAAAAAAATTACTTTCAAACGTTAGTAAGATCAAAAGCAAAACATACCTTATCACAACTTCAGAGTCTTTTAATGCTTGCATAAGTTCTTCAATTATTTCTTCTATTTCATCAGGAATTTCTAAATCATCACCACTTATTTCTATTCCATGGTTATCGGTTCCTTTTGGAATAACTCCACAATTGTCAGACAATTTTGTATCTCCACTGCTAAGGTTTGCGAGAAGGGACCGACAACCTCGTTGGTAACGCCATGTTGCTACTTGCATTTTCAAGAAAGTTAGTCCTACGAAGAATAATAAATGATTTCAATTTCAATAAATAGAACATTGAATCTTGATTTAATTTCACCACTTATTATTCTCTCTCACTAAGAAAAAAATGAAAATAAAAAACTAGCACAAGGCACAATAGAATACTTATATTACGTAACAAAATTACAATTACAATTTGTTTCAGAATGACACTTTGATTTTATCAAAATACCAAAATATATTTTGACACACAAAGAAATTACAGAACGGAGAAAAAATTTGATTAACACTTTGGAATCTTACAGTGGGATCAATACAACAAAATCTAGAGCTAGTTTTGTCATCTACACATAATGCTAGAAAAGCAAGTATACCTAGGTATACAAAGGATCATTAAACACCTTTAATTCAATTCAGAGAAAATTTTTCTTTTGGAAACGTATTGAAAATAAATTTGGATTTTGGAAGGAGTTAGTATAATGAGTTTACCATTATAAAGCAAGTTTGAATTTTGTGTTTTAAATTTCTCCTCTCCCCTAAGTTGCAGTCTTTAAATAATAATTCCCTCACACTACCCTATCCTCTTGGATAATACTTTCTCTGAAAGTTTATTTAATATGTTCTCTGAACAATCAATCCCCCATCACCACTCAGACATTCGCACAAATCCTTCAAAAAGTTTCTGATTATTTCCACCTTCATCAAGGGCGTATGCAGGGTGGGGCAAGATGGGGTAGATACCCAATTTTCCATATGGAACATTTAGTAAAAGAAGCAGTTGAAAAATTTGAAACTAATTCTCACAAGCTATTGTTCTTTTTTTTTGTGTGTGTATGTGTGTGTGTGGCTTTACGGCTCGCCGACATCAAAGGTCATTGGAGCCCTAAAAACTTGTACCGGTAGGGAGAATGCAGTTACACACTAGGGGGAGCCAACATGACTCTCCCTGCAAGTGAGCCTTGCCGAATGACTCAACCATACCCACTAAATCCCTCCTGAATTACAACATACCAAAACATACATCAAAACAAAAAATGAGGGAGGGGACAAAAATGAGGAAAATGGAAGATACCCTAGCCCTAATAGCGTCGGGATTGAAAAGAACAAGAGGTGACCAAGGAAGGTCAGGAAAGAGAAAGGAAGGAGCCAAGCACAAGTAAGTGGAAGTAATGCCAGACTCAGCTCGGGGTCCTGTGTTTGCCAAACGTATTTACTAGATGTAAGTCCCTGGGGGGGGGGGGGTTGCTATTGTTTAAAAATTGATTCTTTTAAATAAGTAGTGCCTTTAATGCTAGTGTGTATTATTGTACAGCATTCAATTCTCTTTGATATAGGTTGAATTCAGAAATCTTCCCCACCTATGTTTTGAGCTGGATACGCCCTTGACCTACATCATTCTTTCACATTGTTTCACTAGTAAGTATGCAAACCAATTTAAAAAAAAATTATATCTGCTCATTTACAATGTATGCCTATATTACTTCAGTTGTTTTTCATGTTTCAAACATATCTTTCCTTACAATATTGTAATTTAATTTATTCATCGTTGATATCTATTTTACTTTGACATTGTTTTTTAAAATTATGTATTCCATCTAATTTGTATTAAGTTTCTGATGACTGATGATGAACTTTCCATTTTAGTTCAATGTAATGGAGAATATACTAAGACTAAAAGTTTTCCTTATACATTCTCCATGTCTGTAATTTCTTATTAATATGCCCAAAATGCACATTAACTGATTAACTAAATGTGAATGAAAACAAAATCAAAACAAAGTTGAAGAGATTGTTGAGTAGAGTATATATACTAACCTACTCTCTGAATGATTTTAACACCAAATTTTCTCACATGAGAGATTTGACTTTCTCGGTATTTGCTTTCCATAATCCAGGTTAAAATAGTGGAACCATGAGGCAGTATATCTTCTCTTTTACAATACTTCAATACAGCAGCAATAGCAGCCATTACATTACACTGGACTTGAGCACTTGTCTCAGGACACGAAATTATCTGAAAAATTTATTTTCTAAAAAAACTTTCTATCAAACCTGTCTTATTAAAATAATATATGCCCAAATATTGGCTATTAGACAAGTATAATAATTCACTAACATAAATTAAATTAAAAAATTAATTTATAACACGAATTAGAAAGAAAAAGAATTCTTTCTTTAACCATAAATATTTGAGAGTCTAAATTTGTAAACCATGATTTTATTAAAATAATAGTATTAATTAAAAAATTCCTAAAATGATTTTTTATCAAAAATTTTCTTCCAAAACAAAAATATTAATCCAGAACTCAATGGCAAACAGTGCTAGATGTAGGTTTTGATAATTCCCTAACACTTTGTTAGTTTTTATTAAGTGTTATTTTCTTATCTTTTTACGAGAACAACTACACTTAAACTTACTACACTTTTAAAGATTCAAATAAAAGGGTTTATTTGGAACTGTTCATTGTTATGCCAGAAACAATAATCCAATATTTCACATCTTAATTCATTGTACCTAGTCAGATGATAGAAAGAAAAATTGAAAGTCTGCCTTGATATTGATGACATACGAAATGAAAGTTTTCACTAAATAAGACATTTTCTAGGAGTATTCTCTGAAACATACTTTTGTCATTTGTGTTGTTATTTTCTGATAAGATTATAAGTGATATTATACTATGTATGATTTAGGATAAACATTTTCATTAACTTATAGTTTCATAATACTCAATACATACTGTTAGCACGATAAATTTTTCTTTTTACTGTATATGATTTGTATTATAAATCATTAATTATACAGGAATTACATATATTATTGCACACATTACGTTACAAAAAAATGGTTTAAATACAAAAACATGTTTCTAACCCCAATTAATTATTGACAGCCCTAACATAGATTTGTAGTAGTTTCTCTTTGCAATCAAAACTATTACAGAAAATAATTTTTTTATACACTTACAGAATTACTCCATTCTAAGAAGGATGCAAGATGCATTTCTTTAACATCTGATCGCATTAAAAAATGAGCAGCTAAGTAGGCAGCAGCTCGGAAGTGTTGTGGCAGAATCAAAGATAATTTCACCTGGTCATATATTCTGGAATTGAAAATAGTCTCAATATGTTAAATAAGAAGATATGCTTTCAATTGCCTCTTACTCATACCTCATCATTGTAGTTTTTCTACCTTCAGAAGCATTGTCCCCAGGTTCAAAACTGTCCAAACGAGACATGTGAAATGGCATCATTACTATGATTGAAAGCCACAACAAAAGAACAGAACGTGTTGTCATAGATGACTCTGCCAGGGCAGGACTTTCCAATAATTTTAACACAGGTTCAATATCTGACACCTAAAACACAAGAGGTGAGAACACAGACAATCCACTTAAGATTTCCCAATAAAATGCCAACTAACCTCATGAGGTAAGTGCCTCACGATGACTTTGTAGCCACGAACTGTCATCACAACATGCAAATAATTAAATGCTTCATTTTTTAGCTCCATCGGCAAATCTGATCGAACCATTTCAATAAGTCTATTTAAAATCTTGTCGAGATGGGGGTCCAACAAATGCGGTTGTTCTTGATATAAGGTCAGAACATTACGATAGCGTTGGAAAGATAATTCGGATTTTGATTGAATGGCATAAATAGTTTTAATGTCATCTATCATCTTCATAACCTCATCAATCTCCGAAAAATATTCCAGCGCACACCCCAACCCCGCGTTTTCCGTATCATCATTTTGGTAGGATTCTTGAACTTCGCTGGGTAACATTTCTGAAAAGGCACATCAACTTCCGCCACAATTTCTAAAAATTCGGTTCTCTCGCCAGAACAACTTCACTATCGCCACTCTTCTTTCGTACTGTCACGCTCGTTGCTATTGCTAAGCCTGCTATACCACAGCAACTTTCGATGTCACTTTTCACCAGAAAACTAAAGCTTAAATGAATATAAAGATATCCCAAAATAATAAATATTCTTCGATCCCTCTTATTTACTTTATATCCATACCATCACGTCATTCACCTGAGTTTTTCTCAATTTGAAAATTGAATAGTCCGAAACACCCGCCCACATGTCCCACTCCCGTTTTCTTGTGGCAACTCGTTGCCACTCATGGCCACCTTAAACTTTCGATTCTCCAGAGTATTTAAAGGATCGAACTACTCATATACTGAATTAGAGTGAATTTCGCTGAAAAAATAGTTACTTCTTATTCTGTCGCCAATTTTGAGGTCATTTCTCAAAACGTGAATGCGCATCTCTCGAAAAATGTATTATTTCTCTGGGAAACGACTGAGCAACTTATGTGAACGCGGATTTTTTTAAAATAACTGAATACTATATTATTTTGTAGTTTTAAAATCGTTGATTAGGGGAGCTCTGAGAGAAAATTCGATAGAGTGAGCTGAACAAATTATAGGTTATCTTACTCAACGAGATCGCGAAAGGCCGCATAATAAAGGAATAAAAACAAATAATTTCCTAAACCAAATAAATATATAAATCAACAAACTTTATTGTAAAAAAGCTGTTGCAAACTGCTTATGGCTACATGGTAGAACTTTAGTTTCTCTCCAGAAACAAGCAAGTGACCATCCCATCAGTTCCTATCAAGAGCTCAAAGGCAGTGGCGGATTTAATACTCATTTTTTAAATACGTAGTTATCAATTTATTATTCCAAAATGAATCGTAGATATAATGTGCAGTAAAAATTCGAGATTAATAATAACAAGAGTATCAAATTACTTTCCCTTCTCAGGAAAATTTGAAACTACACGAAGGAAAGCGGAGAAAAACTGGGACCAGGATGGGGCTACAGTGTGCCAAGGTTGCGTACAGTTAGAAATAAGCTATTATAAATGAAAAGAATAAAAAACAGTATACATGAAAAAAAGAGAAATTAACATCACCCAAATCATCCGAAATGATACGGAATACAATATACAATACCATATACAACCTCCTCCAATCTCCACACCCATTTCTTCTCCTGTCCCCGTTCTCTCACCTATTGCTTCCTCATCTCCCACATCCTCATCTAATCCTACATCCACAGCTCCTCCCGCCCATAATCCCATAAAACGCAAGTTAATTAACACAAAGAAATACAATAGACGGATCGCCCAAGGGATAAGAAGCAGGTGCTAAAACCGAACAACCGGACGTAAGTCATGTGGAATATTGTCAAAACTTACACGTCAACTTCTGAAAAACGCGAAGAAAATATTTCTCTACTAAACGATGCCAAAATCGTATCAAATCCTCAGGACATCGCAAATTTGTTTAATTGTTACTTCTCAGCAGTAGGTAAAATAACGAACTCAATATATCCAAATCAATGTCCTCCAATTATATCCACCCACGTACCCAATTCTATGTTCACTTACGAAACTAACGCCAGTGAAGTCATGAGAATCATCAGCTCATTAAAAACAAATTTTCAACAGGCATAGATGATATACCCGAATTTATTGTTAAATTTTCGTCACACGTCATTNTAAATATTTTTAATAGTTCTTTATTGGAAGGGATGTTTCCTAACATATTTAAGAGAGTTAAAGTGAAACCTTTACACAAGAAAGGAAACAAACTTAATATTGGAAATTATCGACCAATCTACTACGCACTTTCTTAAAAAATCCTAGAAAAATTGTTCTATAAGCGTTTTCTAGATTTTTTGATCTAAAAATAACATTGTCTCTGACGATCAACATGGCTTTCGGAAATCCTTTTCCACTACTATTACTACTATAACTTCTAGTACTAACACTTCTATTAGTATTATAACTCGCAGCTAACTTGTTATCTTATCTAGGAATTTTTGCTGAATTTTTTGAATCCGCCTCTGCCTTAGGGCCCTTGATCGGAATTGATGGGATGGTCCCTGGCTTGCTTCCGGAGAGTAAATTAGTTTTTTTCCCTCCACGTGGTCATACGCAGTTTGTACTGTTTTTTGACAATAAATTTAATACTTAATACTAGCGCCATATTTTCTTTCTTAAACGATGTTACCACATCTCTTGACCGTGGAGAAAATCCTCAGGGCGTTTATCTTGATTTATCCAAAGCATTCGATGTCATCGATCACGAAATTCACTTTTCCAAATTGCGTTCTTTAGGCATTCGTGGACTTCCACACCTATGGCTAACTCCTTATTTAAAAGACAGATATCAACAGGTAGAAATATCCTATACTAAAAATAAAATACTTGAGCGTTGTCTTGCAGAAACAAAGCCACTTACTTGCGGAGTAACCTATGTTCAATTCTCGGCCCTATACTCTTTTTATTGTATGTGAACGACATGTCATCCTCCACATCAGATTACAAAATGGTTATTTTTGCTGATGACACTAATTTACTACGTAAACACGCCAACGCTCCAACGTTTGTCTAACCTTTCGACTTGGTACCATGCAAATTGTCTCATTGTAAACACTGACAAAACAGTGTCTATGTCATTTCACAATAGTATCACAAAATCTTTACCCCTGGTTTCTCTTTCTTTGAACGGAATACAATTAAAAACTGTTACGAATACAAAATTTAGGTCTCCATATTCAAGACAACCTCAATGGAATTGTCACGTTGACAATCTTAATTCCCAATTAAGCAANTGTTACGCATTCCGAATCTTAGTTAACGCAGTTAGTCCACGTATTTCCCGTTGCGTATATTTTGCAAACGTTTACTCCCATTTACGTTACGGCATTACCTTCTGGGGTAATTCCGTTCAGAGTATTCAAACTTCCAGAATTCAGATGTTCGGATAATTTGTAAATCTCACCTCANATCTCACCCCCGAAACTCTTGTAAACCTTTATTCAAGGAATTAAATATCTTAACACTTCCCTGCATTTATATTTATGAGACAGTCGTGTTTGTTAAGACCGAATTACTGAGTGCCACCCTTGCTTCATAAGAAACAGTCTCGTTCACGAACACAATACTAGCAATAGTAACAATATTCATCGTTCTAGAGTGTCAACCACTCTTTGCCAAAAAGGACCATATCATTCGGGAATCGTTCTATATAATTCCCTGCCCAAGAATATAAAAGATATTATGAAATTGAATCTCTTCAAATCCGCCGTTAAAGGCTACCTCCTGCACCAGTGCTTCTACACTGTAAAAGAATTTATTGATTTTAATAAAAGTTAAACACGTCTTGTACTTTATCACGCCATTGCTCTAGTACTTATAACATAATTTCAAAATCTATTTTCTTACATGATTGTGTTGTCTTATGGCTCATATTAATTTAGTTTTATGTGTACTCAACTTTGGCACGGTTGTGTACATTAATTCTGTAGCCCCATCCTGGTCCTGGTTTTTCTCTGGTTTTCCTTCGGGTGGATGTGAATTTCTTATACAGGTTCTCTAGGTTTTTTCTAGGAGGCGTTTATTAAAACAAGAAATCGTGAATTTAGGGGTATTTCTTATGACTTGTAAACACTATACTCAGAATAATCTATAGTTCGATACATGTAAAATAATTCGTACATGTAAAATAAATTTTTTGTGTTATATTACAAACATGTTGATATTCTATTAGTATTATAACTTGTAGCTAACTTTTTATCTTATCTAGGAATTTTGCTGCAATTTTTCAATCCGCCTCTGCCTTAAGACTCGTGATCGTAATCGATGGGATGGTCTCTTGCTTGCTTCCGGAGAATAAATTAGTTTTTTGTCCTCCACGTGCTCATACTCAGTTTGTACTGCTTTTTAGACAATAAATTTATTTATTGGTAAATTAAATCTCTCGTTAACTTCATTTATTAAAAGGTAATTAATTCCTCAAATATAATCTAAAATATAAAAAGGTTATTTCAATTTGACAATAACTTTGATAATATTCATGCAGTGAAAACCTCGATAATTCGAAGTCCTTCAATCCGAATCCCGATTTAGAATATTTTATTTGGTCCCTTCATTTTCCTATACAAGAGCATGTTATAGAACTTCCCGATTCGAAATTTCCAGGAATGTTTTTCGATAGTTCGAAAATTTAGTCTGCATGAAAAGATTTTACTTTCTCATATACCTAGTAAATAGAAAGTTTTGAAATTGTGAAAAAATTCAAAAGCGAGATTTCGACGGAAACATCCGTTTTTGCGATCCCTGATTTTGAAAAAGTGATTTTTGGCATAACGTCCATCCGTCCGTCCGTCTATGCGCAGCGATTCTGAGTAATCGGATGAATCAATTTGCAGTAGAACTTACTTGTTGTCGATGCAAGTGCTCTAATTTTATTTTTACTTTAAAACAAAGGGAACTTCACACGAAGGTCAAAGTACTCTTTTGAATGTTTCTCAAACACGATTCCAACGATTTTGCTTAAATTTTCTGTACTTAAAGAACAATTAGTATGCATTACATCCGCATTAGTGGTATTTCCGCATGAAAGGTATGTATAGATGCAGTAAGATTATTTCTGTCTGCTACACTTACACACTAGTTTGTTTCAAGAAGCTTGAATAATATTTAGCAGTGTAAATGGACAAAGCAGGCGTAGAATATACTTTTCGTAAAAAGAAATGAAAGATATGATAATGATAAAATACATAGGAGGATAGCAAACGCACTGCAGATACGAAAATATATCAATTTCTGTCTACAACGAAATTACATTTACATATCACTTTTACGATATTTATAAGACTGATATGTCATTATATATATTTTGAAATAATATTCTGAATATTTATTTTACTTTCAAATAAAGTACAGTAAGTTCATTTAGCGACTTAGTGCATGAATAGAGTACTGGAAGACGACCAAAATAGAGGACCACGTCTGACGTAACCCTTTCACTATAGAATACAAGAGACCAATAATGTGATCTTAGAAATGTGTAATAACAGTCTTATAGATAAAAAAATAAATTTACTGTTTTGCTGTATTCAAACACCGAACAATTCTGCTTCAGTATTTACACACATCTTGATCGTTCGTACCAAA
Source organism: Laupala kohalensis (assembly GCA_002313205.1). Taxonomy (NCBI): domain Eukaryota; kingdom Metazoa; phylum Arthropoda; class Insecta; order Orthoptera; family Trigonidiidae; genus Laupala; species Laupala kohalensis. The sequence continues at coordinate 1,182,297 of NNCF01126407.1, read as the reverse complement.
CTGTCAGAGACGACTCCAGGAAAACTTTTCAAGGGAGGGAGCCATTCCAAAAGACATTTGATTGACTGTTACCATTGAATTTGTATACACTATACTAAGATTTGTGTCCTGTGAATTAAACTTAATGCTGTTACATATTATTCCGAAAATGCTGAAACATTAGTGCGAATTGAATATTGCTAAAAATTCAACCTTTCATAAAAATTTCTTCCTTTCTGGACTGTTAGAAGAAAAAGAAAATAGTTCAATATTTATTTATTTTAGTCAAAAGTTCGTTTCAAAACTATTTTTAAAAAAGTGAAATAATTAAAATATTGAAAAGTTAAGATTGATCCTGACCAATATCTGGTCACATCGATTTGCTCTCGTCGAAGCTATCATCAGATTTGCCTGTGAGACCCTCACAGGATATAAGTCACATTGAAAAAGGTGGGCAGAAGTCTATTCCAATCCATACACGCACTGTGTAAGCTCTGCTAAAAGGAGCCATTTCTTACACGACAGTTTCTCAGTCTGGTCTGGTCTGCTGGCTCAGTGAGGTTCTTCGTAGCATTTCGAAAGCTCTGGCGAGATTTAATGTTAGACATAATATAAATAGACACAGCTGTCTTATGTACAAGATATCCGAAGGGAAAACAAAGTTTGGTGTTTCTGTCTCTCTTGCTTATCTACTGGGGAATTCGATTCCCCTCTCTGACTACTGACTGCTGCGCACAAGCCATAGCGTACCTTCCCTCCTTCCCTCCTCCAAGCGAATGTGCTAGAAAGAGAGAGAGAGAGAGAGAGTGTGTGAGACAGCGACACCGCACAGTGTCTTCTGTTTCATGTTTCCACGGACAACCCATAGAAGAGGTCGTTGAGTCTATTTACATGTAAATCGATGGATTTGTGGTAAGTCTATGCTTGGGTGGTCGATATCCATACAATAGACGAGTATGAGACATGTTAGCTTTCAATTTATCGCTCTGAGCAGCAACTCGTTGTCTCTCAGGGGGAGCTATGGCAGCTAAACAATGTACTTTGTCCAGAGGTGTGGGTCTCTGACACCCTGTGATGGTTCGGCATGTGTCGTGGAGAGCTACATCCACTTGTTTGGCATGAGATGAATTATACCAAATGATACAAACATGCATTCTCTGCTGTTAACAGAAATCAGAGGTTCTGATCGGATTTCGATCAGTGTCCCACTTTGGTCCTGTCAGTTTTATGATGATATTGTTCCTGGATTCGACCTTCAGTTCGGTATTTTTGCTGTGCTTATATCAAGGATCCGCCATGGGTAGTCCCTAGATATTTCGTATTAAGGCAGTGTTTGCATTTAGTACCCTGCCGTTATAATTTAGTACCCTGTCAGTTGACATAGAATTTCCGTGAGACCTGCCGATTTATTAGGTGGAATCCATATGTCTGGGATGTAGAATGTAGAAGGATGTAGATTTTTTTTTTGTGTGGGGCTTTAGGGCTCGTCAACAGCGAGGTCATTAGAGCCCTTAAAACTTGTACAGGTAGGGAAAATGCAGTTACGCACTAGGGAGAGCCAACATGACTCTCCCCGCGTGTGGGACTCGCCGAAAGACTCAGCCATACCCACTAAAAACCCTCCTGCATTACAACTCAAAACACAAATTCCAACATATCACATGTCTTTACTAAAAACATTTTTTAAAAAAGAAGAGGAAAGAGAAAAATGAAAGATACCCTAGCCCTAATAGCGTCGGGATCGAAAAGAACAAGAGGTGACCAAGGGAAGTCAGAAAAGAGAAAGGAAGGAGCATAGCACAAGTAAGTGGAAGTAATGCCATACTCAGCTCGGGGCCCCGTGTTCGCCAAACACGTACTTACTACATATAAGTCCCCTGGGGGGGGGGTAGAAGGATGTAGAAGGATGTGGATCTGAATAGATTAGCCTCACAATATTCTGAGAGTTCTTACAGTGCTGAGGATAGTTTATTCTCTATAGTAATACAGCTTTCATCCTGGACATCAAGAACATGACCATATGAGTAGATAAAACTTTCGGTATCAGAGGTAAAGGGATGATCGTTTGTGTAGATGTTGAACAGAGTGCGGACAAGAAAAAACTTTCCTCCGTCCTCCACCTACTCTTCCATCCATGAAACTTGACGAAGAATCTTCTGTTTTGGAGAAGATTTTCTTTTATTCGAGTGCATTCGTACTCTCTTGTAAGAAAATACACCTTCTTTATCTTGTGGTGCTGGTGATTGATGCTGAATAGCTGGTGATTGATGGTGTCAAAGGATGCCGCCAAGTCAATAAAGGCAACTCCTTTGATATTTTTCCTCTCAAAACCATCTTCTACATATTGAGTTAGTCTCAGAATTTGGGAGGTTCATCCTCTACCGGGATGAAATCTGTGGCTTGACTACGGTTATCAGTCGATTCAGCAGCAACCTTTTAAATACCTTATATAGATGAGATATTAGGGTGATAGGTCTGTAAATACCTTATACCGAAGAGTTAGTAGGGAGATAGGTCTGTAGCTTCTACAGTCCTCTTTGTTCTTACCCGACGTAATATCTACTATCACTCTTATCTCCCTCCAAATACTCGGAATAGTGTTACTACTGAGACAATAATTCATCAATTCTAGCAGTCGTCTTCTTGTCGCTGGGCCAAATTTTTTAACTTGATCTACTCGCATGTTGTCTAGGTCGGCAGTTCTACTATCTGTACATTAATTTGTCGTAGCGTCCAATTAAGTCATGAAAATGGGCATGGCGAAATTATGAGTCTCTTGATCAAGTCATTTTGGTGTGCTTTATTTTCTTAGCAGGTTTGCTGTTTAAGATCAATTGGTGTAAGTTGGTTGGCAGTGATGTTTCTATGACCCTGGTTTTGGGATGGCTTATTGTTTGGTCACCATAAAAACCTCCACACTGTCTCGTCTTATGTCCGTTTCAAACTCTGTCGCTCCATCTCTTCCATTCGGGTTTTGACACTCACGAGAAGTCGAAGTGATGGAGTGAAGGCGCGACGCGATGGATCTCGGACCGGTTGGAATTCCATCGTGCTGCGTCACACCACGCCACTCCATTGAGGTTTCTCCATTCTGGTCACTCCATTAACGTGTTCTTACGCTATTTGGTACGATGGAGTGACCGTGAATCGCCACCTTGGTGCAGCTGGTTGTTCTGGGTGCGCGTCTAATCCATACCATCCGAAAGTCTTTGAGCGCGTTACGAGCGCCCCGTTCTGTCGACTGAACCCGGCCTTCGGTTCCATTTACACTCATGAACGGCACTTGTAAATTCAAATTTTTATGTAATGAATCTCTATATAGGATTAATTGAGGATTGTTGTTGACTATTTAAACATATCTTTTTTATTTCAGATTTATTAACAACAGCTAATTTATTTTCACATAGGAGGTTTATTTACAATGGAAATATATTTTACTTTGAATACGATTGCAGTTGTATTTCGCCAAATCATTGTTGAGAAGAAGAAGAGCTGCATTTCAAATCAGCAACTGAAACAAAGTACCAAAAAATACTCGTATGAAATAAATGGGTTAATATATATTTAAATGTATATATCCAGAACTTGTTTAACCCCAGGCACTCTAAGCATTTGCAAAATTTTAAGAAATAAAATTATTTTATAATTTAAATTTTCAAAATCATAACAATCCAGAAGACATAATACTCGTATTAATACTCGTAAATGTCTTTAAGCATGAAAAATCGTCAATAGATGTTAAGAATGTATGTACAAAAATAATACAATTAGATTGAAATCTCACAAACTATTGATAAAATGGTCTAAAGAGAGGAAGGATTTTTTAATTTATCTAAAATTTAAAATGTACTTAAATTATTTCATTTTAATTGAATATTATTTCACTTCAAAGATTACAATTCCCCATTTACAAAGTCTAGTCAAAGCATCAAGAAAATATTTGGTATAGTTCAAAACATTATAATGCGTTATACAATAATTTTTTTATTAATTCATTGAAAATTAAATTTTTGAGTGTCATACCTATGCGAGATTTAAACAAGTATATTTTCTCAAAATTTTCTGTTTGTTTGATTCGAGTTATAAAGTAAAAAAGGACAAAATGATTATGTACAATGTAGAATATATTCTAAAAAAACAACATTTTTTTGCTTAGGGCCCCGTATCTTTCCCCCTTATAACGAAAATAAAGCGACACCACAGTCTTCTATAAATTAAGAAGTTATAAAGATACTGAAAAATAAAAAAAGGCACATACACGTCACTCACAAATTGATGTTGACATTTATGGTTTTCTTTTCTATTTTTCATTAACTTTAAAACTTTTTAATTTGTTAATAATATAATATAATATAATATAATATAATATAATATAATATAATATAATATAATATAATATAATATAATATAATATAATATAATATAATATAATATAATATAATATAATATAATATAATATAATATAATATAATATAATATAATATAATATAATATAATATAATATAATATAATATAATATAATATAATATAATATAATATAATATAATATAATATAATATAATATAATATAATATAATATAATATAATATAATATAATATAATATAATATAATATAATATAATATAATATAATATAATATAATATAATATAATATAATATAATATAATATAATATAATATAATATAATATAATATAATATAATATAATATAATATAATATAATATAATATAATATAATATAATATAATATAATATAATATAATATAATATAATATAATATAATATAATATAATATAATATAATATAATATAATATAATATAATATAATATAATATAATATAATATAATATAATATAATATAATATAATATAATATAATATAATATAATATAATATAATATAATATAATATAATATAATATAATATAATATAATATAATATAATATAATATAATATAATATAATATAATATAATATAATATTAGAGTTTCTCTCCTACAATATAGACATGCGTTGTGTTTCTTTAGTCTAATATCATACGGTCACGACAGTAAAGACATAAACTTGCTGGACGACACAGTGACGCCTTCAAATGGTGCGCAAGTTTATAAGAATGCACGACCTACTTGATATATTGTGTGCATTTAATAAAAGTATGATGAAGAAGCTCGTGTATTCATCTATACATTGTGATATTCGCTCACGGAAGGCAACACCACGTTAATCAGTGGGTATATAACAGTGCCGAACTGCAAGTTTGTGTCTTTATTGTCGCGACTATGATATTAGACTGTAATGCAACTATGGAGTTGACAAGAGAATGCAAACAAAATGTGTGAAGAATGCTAAAAGATAATATTAATGTTTAGTTGAATGTATTCGCATGAAAGTGTTTTTATCAACCATTCTTTGAACCAATTTATCAGTCATTTAAATTTACTAGGTCTTCCTCAAAAGTTACAAAAGTTAATGTAAAAGAAAAACAGAATGTTTTGTTGATGAACTATCTAAAAATATGTTATATAAAAGTATAAATTTTGTTTTGAACAAGTGTATGAGAAATAAATGATTGTACGTCATAGAAAAGTCAAATAATTTCCGTAAATTTTAAGAAAACATAGAAAAATGTATTGTGCAGCTTGCAACGGGAGTGGATGAGGATATCCCAGTCCATGTACGAGCTGCAGGTCACCCTCATTTCGCACAATGAATATATATTTATTAGTAACACGCGAATGTGTGAACATTTCTTTCAACCCTTCACCTATTAGACGCGGTTAAGATACTGGATACCACCGTGCTATCACAGTCTAATAATAAAAAGTGGCGACAATAAAGGCAAAAACTTTTCGGTTAGCGCAGTGCTACTTCAAGCGGTGAGCGAGTATCACTACGTTTATGTGAATACTTTACCTACGTGTTATACATTCTATGCATACAATAATCAGTAATATGATCATGTAGATCGTGGGTAGTTATACTCGCCGGCGGATAGAGGCGCAATAGTCGCTTGCTGCAAGACAAACATAAGGAATTTGCATGGAGTGTCGCGACTCTATGATATTAATTAGAGTGTGGTGCCATCTCGTCACCATCATCGATATCCTCTCATTTGCGTGAGTTGTTCGAGAGCTTTTAGAGAACGAACCTGTTTCATCCGAAGTGGGCAGCGAGGTGGCGGTGGAGCCAAGGGAAGCGGGGATTCACTGTGCATTCCCGCAACAGGAGCACTTAGTGCACTTGCAGGAGTCATCGCAACGACAGCTCCCACTGGCGCAACCTGCGAACACACCGGAGCACATGTTTATCGGTGTAAAAGCGTTTGTTAAAAAGCTACTAAGAAAATTAATAACAAAGAATCATCCATCACATAAAAATATCCACTATCCGGTGCGTAGATAAATAATACTAATTTCCATACTAAAAGAGAAGAAAATATTTTATAAACTGGGTCCCATGCAGTGTTTCCAGTAATTTGAGTTAAATCTTTTAAATTCATAAAGTCGGAAAATCAATTTGGGTGGAAATATGAAGGACTTTTTTTGTTCTTCACTTAACAAGCTTTTTATTTTTACAAAAAATACTCCTATTATGTAAATTAGTTTTCAATTCAGTTCTGTTATAAAAACAAGAACAATTGAAAATGTTTACACAAGAAACATTCTCTATTCACAAAATGAAAGATTTTTATTTCCCATAAAATATCAAAATTGAACGACTATGTTGAACAGAATTGAACGAACGACGCGTAATGATGAAAGTGGAGGGAAGATATCCAAAGACCACTTCGCATGCGGTGCAACTTTATTCTAGGGGAAGAAGTGCAATACCAAGACCACATACAAAATCCATACACCTGTAATAAGGAAAACTGCCACTGAAGTATTTTTTCTGGGGTTAAAATTTCACTAAATCAGCCAAAAAATTAAATGTTCTGTACCATATACTCGCATAACGTAACTTCTGATAACTTGTAACTGCAGATTGTCCCTAAACACAAGAACAATATGAGAACCAAGATTTTAATAATTATACAAAACAGTACATTAATCTGAGTAAATCTGATAAAATTCGACAATATATAATGTTTAATTTTGGGGAAGGTTTCACACAAAAATAAAGATAATTTTCGCTAGCATTATTGATTATTTATGGTATACATGTTTAAAAAATTGTACTATAAAATTACTGCATTATTGTTTCAATGTACTTTTTTAACAACGCAATATTTCAGAATGTAAATACTGTAAATTAGTACAATGGTTCAATAGTTGAACCTTAATAGTTGAAAATATTTGAATTTAACTTTTCTGTGGTCCGTGATTCCTCAAATGACCGGATATGGAAACGTGAATTCGTAAGAATACAAACAAATACAATATTAAAGTTTTGTAAAATAATCTTTCTAAAATGTAATGAAAATATTCCAAAAAAATGACATTTGATTTCACACAGAAAAAATGTAAATCTATGAATGATTATTTAGATTAAATATTTTCATGAAATATTAATTTTTTTAATAAAGGTTTTTAAATATTTATATTAAAGAAAAATTAAAACTTGTCTGAAAAATATAATGACAAAAGAATTGCGATATGAAGCGTGAGTTACTCAAGTGCATTGAATAACAAAATCCTGTAAATCTGTTGATGTATTTTATCGCAGAAAACCAATGAGGTGAGCAAAAAGAATTCTTGTAACTAACAATACATTTTTAATATACATTTCCCAGACCGAGTCGAATTTTATCAGATTTGACAGTATATGATCCAAATTATGTACTCACTGCATCCGTTGGGACAGCATGGAGATGGCATGTTGAACGCCGAAATTTGTTTTGGTGTTTTAGACAGAAGTACCTTTCAGCTGCTTCGAAAACGATCTGCAGTAGCACTGGAATGAGACGCCTAAATACCTGAGCAAGTTCGATTCTTGACTTTTGATCAGATTCCGTGTGCACGACCCCCCCACCCAACCTGTCCCCACCCCGTTTCAGTATCGCTGCTCTTGTTTAACCCTTCCTTTACCGTCGACCTTGTTTTTCTTCAGTTCGAAGTTGCGGTTGATTAAGTAATTCGCTGCTCACTCATGGTGTCAAGTGGAGATGGTGGGGGCAGAGTGTGACGACTCGATTGACTGGTGGGGACCAGGGCCGTGTGCATGAGCATTACGTTTTGCGCACAGTTCAGATCTCTCACGTGATGTAGGGCGGATCTAAGTATACGTATCCGTCAATAAGTGACACCTCATTGAATAAACACATTTTTCGTAACGTGGATATATTTATTGATTTCATAATAAAGTCACTATAATACAGCGGAGAAATTTGCGAAAGGAAAATTTTCACAAAATTTATGAATTAATCGAAATCTCGTTGCCTTTTGGAAATTACAATTAACATTGCTCTTCGTGTATTCTCTATTAGAGTAAAGGTGGAAACCAGTGGCGGCGATTGGAAATGAAAAGTGGGGGGAGGGACAAAAAAATATTGGCGACAAGTAATATTAAAATCAGGAAACATATATTATTATGTATTATAAAATTCACCTAAATGTTCCGAAAGCACACTTTGTCACATTTAAAAATATTATTACATTTTATAAAAGAAAATCGATGTACATCGTATCAATCTATTGAAGTCATTGTTTGATTTTATGTTATTACACAACACCGGTTCACGTGGTTTACGTATCAGCTGATGAAGAAAAATCTACCGGGTTCCTGACTATTGACATGAAACATTGAAAGTGTTTGACACATTTTGAAATATTAATAAAGGTTAGAAATATATATTTTCCAATAAACACAAGACCAAGTTTGGAATTTTTTACTTCTATTTCATTTTAAATACAAAAACAAACCACGGATTTTCGTTATTTGGGCAAATAAAGGAATATGTTTTACCAAAAGAAACCCCTATACTCAAAATACAAATTTGTCTGCATAAAATAAAACTGAGAGATTTAATATTACATTTCAGAAGTGTATCTAAATAAATTTATCATTACTTTTCTTGTCAATTCATACATTGCAAATCGCTTCTTTTATCTTGAAACTGTTAAATGACTCCCCATACATGATCGATTGCAGGGTTTTTATTTAATTTTAAACGTTCAAGAATTAATGTAATGAAAATCTATTCTCGACATTTTAGGCTCATTACCAGAAATTTTTTTTTTCATTTAATTTAAATTGCTATAAGGTTAATCAATCATACTTATATACAATTTTTATTAGGACTCCCTGCACCCATGTGAAACACATATCGCGGGGGTGTACGTTGCGCCAGTGGGAGACCGGCAAAATTTAGAATTAATTGGGACGTCAAAAAGCTAGGAACAACCCTGAGGATAGGTCGGTATATTTACACAAAATATCCACACAAAAGACACCTAAACACACAATGCTTATAATGTAGAAATTTCAATGCTTATCCGGTATTTTACGCCTACAGCTGATGTCGCACCTTCATTAATACGTAAATAAAGGGTTAGTTCTGAACACACTTTCTCAACAAAATAATATCTTTCTCGAATGTAAAACGATTCGCAATTGTATCACTGGATGCCCGAAATGAATCGATCGACCTCAGAAGAAAAGACGTGACTGCGACGGGACTCAGGTTCAACAGATCGGCCAGCGATAGACGCCATATACTTACCTCATGACACTTTCTACATGCTGCTGTGCGAGTCTCCACCACTTATTGCGGTGCTGTACCAATTGCATGGCATTTTCTGCATATTTTCTAAGTATGTATTAAACAATAAAATAAATCAAAGACAGTTAGGTAACAATTAGACAAAGGAAAGATTACTACATCAAAGATTTTTACATGTTTTTTGTTATAATTCTCAGTTTTAGATAGTTAAAATGAAATTTTTATTTTTCCTTAAAAAAGTGAGGGGGGGTGGACCTCGCAATCCCCCGCTAATCGCTACCACTGGTGGAAACGATGTACTATAAATTGTCCGAAAACTAGGAAGAAAATATAAAGAATTGACTAGCATCATTTCGCGCATACATATGGAAGCAGGACCACGTTTAGAATTTTGTCAGGGGGAAAGTATTTAGATGATACAATTGATTGCACGTTGAGCGTAATCGTCTATTATACTTAAATTACGTATTATTACGTACTGAATTTTTATTGATGAGGAAGGAAAATGTAATACATATTTGAACATTGAACATTTACAGTACGTGTTGATTTGTTAATAGTACGTGGTGATACATTACTTACTTTTGAGTTTTCCACGCAGGTGCATGTACTTAAAATATATAAAATTCCATTCTAGGACCTACGGATACCGAAATCCTATCGATTAACAATGGCTTCGTGACATCCAGATAAATACTGAACTAAGTATACTACTTATTCATCAACTTGTTTACTGCTTTTCTTCAACTTTTTTACTGCTTTTACAGTAAATTTAAGCTTTAGCTTTTAACTTTTAACTTGTAATAGTTTGAATTGCATAATCAGTAGCTTCACTTGAATTTTGGCAAACATCTTTTTGAAAAATATTGAATCAAAATCATCTGTATAGTTAACTAAAACGAAGAAAATTCTTTAATCCTGTAACTGCAACATGTATTGCAAGCGCCGTTGATATTTATGGTAGTTAAAATAAATGTAAATCAACAATTTGTTGTTGAAATTGTTCTTATAATTTGTAAAATGTTCATACTCCTCAATTCCATACCACGCCTTTATACAATTGTCGTTCAGAAAAATTATAAGTTCAGGGCTTTTAAATTTTCTGCGATACCTCCTGTCGAGTCGAGGACAGCATGATTAAATTTGTCTGTTCAGCCTAAATGTGATGGCTTTTTAATCAAGATCGTCAGAGAAGGAGGTGTCATCGTATGAAAAGTGAAAATCAATAACACATTAATCATATAGAACTCATTCTCTTATTAGTTTTAATGTAAATGTTAAAACCACTTAATTTCAAGGAATACCATGGTACGTCTCCATAATTATGATGGGATATTTGTGCTACAATATCGAAATTGATTTATATGTTTGAATAGTAGTAACGTGAACCATTTTACACAACAAATAAATACAGGAATTGGAGACGGGAAAACCAAACATACTGAATTTCCTTGTCGAAACGATAAAACTACTGTATAGAAAGTTACAACCTCATTTCCTTCATCCAAGTATGTAAACAACAATTCAATAATTTCTTCAAAAAGCACTTTTAACGTTATCACCAAGATAAACATAAATTTTATTTAAAGACAAAAAGACACATAAAATTTTAAAAATAGTTTTAAAGATAATAAAGAATTGAACACATAAAAGACACATTGGAAGAAACGTTTCGAATTTCACCTTCGTCAGTCAGAAAGATATGTCGCAAAGATTTATAAAATCTAAAGGACTATCTGAAGGTCTCACTGAACAAGATATCAAAATTCTTTCACATCCAAATTCTTCCTCCCCCGCACAAAAACAATACCTTCCAGAAGGAAAAACCTGAACTTTTACTCCAGTCTTAGTGTGACTTCTTTACTGTCTTCTTTATTGAGAGTTCATTTCTTTATTATCCTCAAAACCATTCATTAGTTCGTATAAATTATAAAGTGTTGTTTAGTTTTCAAGATATATGTAATATACAACATGTTTGATTTTCATTATTGGCTTTGAAATAAACAGGACAAAACCTAAGTAGTCGAACAACTAATCGAAATAAACATCAGAACGATAATATATGTTCTCACACTCTTTTCACTCAAATACTCATTTCACTGTCATTAGGAGAATGTGGGGTAAAACTGGATGGTGAGGTAAGATGGGGATTCAAGCAAATTCAACGTTCTGAAGCTTTTGTTAACATGCTGCTGACGCCATAGAAAGTCCTTTTTGGAAACTTCTTCAGTGCCACATGAGTCATGGAGGAGTATGTGCGCTTCGTGATTTTATAAGTAAATTTTTGTTTCTTTAATGTTCGACATAATTTTTTGGGGTATGTAACACGCGTGATTATATTAAATGTACTATATTTAGGATCTGCAGTGCATTTTTTTAAAACACGTTTATATTACTGCATCAAAATCATTCCGGTAACTTCCGTGTTATATTCTAAACAAATAATTTTTGTTCAAAGGCTGTTTGAGGAAAGATGGTGTTCTGAGAAATCCTATCTCGCCCACTCATTAAATATCCTGAACATATTTTCTTTCTTTCACTATAATCGTAATATTTGTTGTAAACAGAAGAAAAGAAAAAAAAATTAAAGCCAAGCAAGTGGTTAAAGAATCTTTGAGTAAAACAGAGGAGGTTACAGAAAGTTTGTACTGTGAGGGTTTGTATTCAGTCTGATGAACGGATCACATGTAAAAATCTTGGTAAGTGGACATACTCTGACTGCGCCGGAGTAGAAAACAATGACGACTAAGTTATCCACATCCGTCCAGTTAGTGAAGATAGAGACAACTAAACGTGTCATTCCCCATCTTACCTCGGGGGCTCCCCAGTCTTACCTCACGGGTGGGGCAAGCTGAGACTTTCGTACTTTCTGTCTCTTAGTTGTTATTATTATAAGAAGAGTTCTATTTCTGTGTTTTGTTTTGTTAGAATTAAGGAGAAGAAAGTCCGATTGTTTTCTAATAAAAGTTTCTAATTTGTGTAATTACTATCGGATTCTTTATTATAGACCCCTCACTTTGAACTGCTGTGGAAGGCACAAAAAAATCATAGAAAAAAATTAACACCATAAACTTTGTCATCTTCTTGTGCATATACTTAAAGAAACAAATAGTTCTATGAATGAATAATACTTTAAAATAGCAGAAATGTTTCAAAAAACGCGAAATTTTCACAGCTTTTACCGATACGTCGACTTTACTAATTTTTATACAATAAACTAAAAGTGTCAAAATTAATTCACATTCAGCGAATGTTAACTATTATGTATGTGACAACATTTAAAAATTTCAAGCTTCTACTTGCAAAATATAACGAGTTATTAACATTTTTCAAAAACAGTGCTAAAAACGATCAGGCACGTTTTTAAGGAATTAAATTTATGCTGTCGCCTTCAGGAAAATGCCCTTATCACATGATCAATGAATGAACCACAAATAAGTGATAAACAGAATTGCGTTTTCATTCGGCGACCAGCGGTGCCTCAGCGGCGAAGTACAGTCTGGTCGTGCTGTTGTCGCGCGCACACAGTCGCTAACACTTCATGTCACACATAACTTTTTCGTAAATATTTAATTCGGTTCTCATAAATATTAAAAATAATTTTTGTAATTAACTTTTGAGGAATCCGTAACTTTTCTTATTCTTGCGTAGTTGTGTCAACAGTTATCAAGTGCTCCTTTGTATTCGATCCCTTCTCTCTTTCTTCACTCCTCTCACCCCCTTCCCATAAGTAGTTGTGGATAGTTTTATGACTTCTTGAGGTGTTGCTTGCAGCTTGCTTTACTTAAAACCTTTCTACTGACTGATTCTAGAAGTCTCCACTTCATTTACTCTTTGTGCTAAACTTACAAAATAATACTTCGATTATTTTTTGTTTTTAATTACCCAATTATTGAAACGTGACGAAACACGAGAAATAAAATTTTGTGTTATTAATTCATATTTTATACAAAAGTTTTCTATATTTATTTAATTTCTTTTGACATATATGAAAAAATAAAAGAATCACAAATTGTGTGATATTACATTAGACAATACACGTGAAGAGAGAGGGAAAGAAAGAAAGATAGATAGAAAATGTAAAACAACGATAGAGAAAAGTGAGATAAAGAAAGAGTGAATGAAAGAAAGAAGGAAAGAAAGACAACGCGGAAAGAAACGAGGAAAAAAAGAATAAAAGAAAAAAGAAAGAAAGGAATGGAAGGAAAAAGAAAGAAAAGAAAGAAAAAAGAATTAAAGAACGAAAGAAAGAGTAAAAGAAAGACAGAGAAGAGAGAGAGAGAAAGAAAGAGAGTAGGAAAGAGAGAAAGAAAGAAAGGCAAAACGCGGAAAGAAACAAGTAAAGAAGGAATGAATGAAAGAAAGAGAGAGAATGAAAGGAAAAGAAGGAAATAAAGAAAAAGAATGAAAGGAAGGAAGGAAATAAGAAAAAGAAAGAGATAGAAAGAGAAATAAAGAAAGAGAGAGAAAGAAAGAAAGAGGAAGAAAGAAAAAGAAAGAAAGAAAGGGAAAGAAAGATATAGGAAGAAATATAAAGAAAGAATGATAGGAAAAACGATAGGAAGATAGAAAAAGAGAAAGAGAGAAAAAGAAAGAAAGAAAGAGAACGAATAAGAAAAATGAGAAAGAAATAGGAAGAAAGATAAAGAAAAGAACCTATGGTATTAATATGAGTTAATACATTTCAATTTTATTGGAATAAATAAAAGGGAATGTATTTTTTTATTTATTCATATCTGAAACGAGGTTTTCATATTATTGATCTCTGATTATTTTTTTAGGTTGCACGATTACTACCAAATTGTTATATCGTGGATAAATATGTCACTAGAAGATGTAATTTACGTGTTCCTTAAGTAGTTCTATACTATTTATAACTCGAGAATTAAACTTTTGTGTTATTAGTTCATATTTGAGACAAACGTTTTCTATATTTGTTTAATTCCTTTTCACATATATGAAAAACTTAAGAGAATCGCAAATTATGTGAAATTACTTCCGACTATATACATCATTGTAAGCAATGATATTTGATTTCTTTACTTGACTGTATAAATATAAGAAATTATAGGAATATTTATAAGTAATTTGTGATTCGAATTATACCAATTCCATACGATATCTTGCAATTATATCCAAATTCTGTTAAAAACGATATATATTATCACAGTATTACGCAAACGTTTTTTACAGAAACTCTAATATCTTTCACATTGCCTATGAAGACCTTGCGAGACAACGAATCTCGAGATGTCGTTTAAATATAGAGAATGGTAAAGTTTATTGAAGTCAAGAATATACAGAATATTTTTGTTATAGAAGTCCAAAATGTGTATAATAAAAAAATACAAAATATTTCTTTAATAGCGGTGTAATGAAACATTTTATCTCGTTACGATTTACCCGCCGCACGATGTCTTCCAAATATGGAAGCCGTTTCAAATAGACCTACGATTGGTTGAACGAAACTTCCCCACTCGAAGGGGAAGCAGGAGGAGAGTGGCGTTGCAAACTTAACAGATCCAAAACTGGTCTGCGCGTTGGAGATAGAAAAATAAATGGGCCCTTTTATGTTATCAATAGTGTACAACTACAACTTTAATAAGCTTGTCTATTGTTAAATTTTTTTGACAATTTTACTGTTAATGACAATTTTATTGTTAAAAATTAATTAGTAGTAACGTGCATCCGATACAGCACTGGTATTTCATGTGCAGAGGGCTTTTATACATGTGTTCTCGTACTGTATTTATGATGATTTCATCAATAGTCACAACTATTTTATTTCTTATTTCCTTTAATTTATGAGCTACAGATCCAATCATTCGCATTTTCCCTATTTGGATTGGCCCAATCGCCATTTAGTTCGAAGGGTTGGATTTGTACACTATTGCGGGGATAGACAATAGGAATTCTTCCCAAACATCACTTTTATCAGTTTGTATTTCGTACCTAGGAAACGAAACTCCTTGCGATGTGTAATGAAAAGTCTCTACGATTGATATACTTCNAAATAAAATACTTGAGCGTTGTCTTTCAGAAACAAAGCCACTTACTTGCGGAGTACCCCAAGGATCAATTCTCGGCCCTATACTCTTTTTATTGTATGTGAACCACATGTCATCATCCACATCAGATTGCAAAATGTTTCTTTCTGCTGATGACACTAATTTACTATATAAACACGCCAATGCTCAAAACGTTTTGTCTAGCCTTTCGACTTGGTTCCATGCAAATCGTCTCATTGTAAACACTGACAAAACAGTGTCTATGTCATTTCACAATAGTAATACAAAATCTTCACCCAAGGTTTCTCTTTCTTTAAACGGAACACAATTAAAAACTGTTACGAATACAAAATTCTTAGGTCTCCATATTCAAGACAACCTCAAATGGAATTGTCACATTGACAATCTTAATTCCCAATTAAGCAAATTGTGTTACGCATTCCGAATCTTAGTTAACGCAGTTAGTCCACGTATTTCCCGTTGCGTATATTTTGCAAACGTTTACTCCCATTTACGTTACGGCATTACCTTCTGGGGTAATTCCGGTCAGAGCATTCAAACTTTCAGAATTCAGAATAGGATAGTTCGGATAATTTGTAAATCTCACCCCCGAAACTCTTGTAAACCTTTATTCAAGGAATTAAATATCTTAACACTTCCCTGCATTTATATTTATGAAACGGTCGTGTTTGTTAAGACCGAATCACTGAAGCACCACCCTTGCTTTATACGAAACAGTCTCCTTCACTAACACAATACTCGCAATAGTAATAATATTCATCGCCCTAGAGTGTCAACCACTTTTTGCCAAGAAGGACCTTATCATTCGGGAATCGTTCTATATAATTCC
>NNCF01126407.1:1150581-1165600 GCA_002313205.1 Laupala kohalensis | reverse complement strand
TTCTACAATGTAAAAGAATTTATTGATTTTAATAAAAGTTAAATTCGTCTTGTACTTTATCATGCCATTGCTGTAGTACTTTTAAAATAACTTTTAACAATTTCAAAAACAATTTTCTTGCATGATTGTGTTGTCTTATGGCTCATATTAATTTAGTTTTATGTGTACTCAACTTTGGCACGGTTGTGTACATAAATTCTGTAGCCCCATCCTGGCCCGGGTTTTTCTCCGGTTTTCCTTCGGGTAGAGGCGGATTTATCATACAGGTTCTCTAGGCTTTGTCTAGGGGCGGGTCTATTGTAACAATAAATCGTGAATTTAGTGTTATTTCAATTCTTATGATTTTTAAACACTATACTCAGAATAATCTATAGTTCGATAATAACTTGTACATGTAAATTTACAAACATATTTGCGTTAAATTACAAACATATTGACATTATATATGTATTATAACTCGCACCTTTTTATCTTTTCTAGGAACTTTTGCTGAAATTTTTGAATCCGCCTCTGCCTTAGGGTCCTTGATCGGAATTGATGGGATGGTCCCTTGCTAGCTTCCGGAGAGTAAATTAGTTTATTGTCCTCCACGTGGTCATACGCAGTCTGTACTGTTTTTTGACAATAACCGATTACGATTGGTTGAACGAAACTTCCCCATTCGTAAGGGAAGCAGGAGGAGAGAGGTGTTGCAAACTTAACAGATCCAAAAGTGATGCGTTGGACTTAGAAAAATAAATGGACCCTTTTATGCTATCAGTAGTGTACATACGCAGTTAAAATTCTGCTCATTAAAATTTTGTTGACGTCAAATTTTTGTTGACGCCCCTTGAAAAATTAATGTTCCATATTTCAAATTTCCTTGTCTAGATACATGTAAATTACTGTATAGTGTATTAAATTTATATTGCCGTTAAATTTGAATCTGCAGTTTTGTGTAAATGTACGTTAAAATATGGTTTTCATAAATGTAACTAAGATTTTAGTAACTTACTTTAATTCTGAAGGAAGTACCATTTAGAGTTAATTCAATTAATACATGAAAAGCACATGAAATGTAATGACACTTATAACATTAACTATCCTTATGAAAAGCAATGTTCTTATTGACTGACGATCATCACCGTATAAAAACTATTAAGAATTGAAACTGGACATTTTGACAGGATGTGCCGTTTGTATTATAAAGGTGATTCTTTCGCAATTCCCATTTCAAAGGGGTGAAGAAGGGCATAATTTGACTTTTGGAATTTTCGCTATATAACCGGAACTAATAGAGGTATCAACTTGTTTTTTTTTTCTTTAATATTAGTTACTGTATTTTTCTGTTTTCAGATTTTATAGACGTAAGTTAGGGTGAAATGTGATTATGTAAACATGCTATTTGACTACACTTAATTATACAGAATAGAAAACCGTATCAAAATGGCAAATATTTTCGTGCGAAGCCGAGCACTCGGCCAGGCGTTCGGCTAGTTCATTCGCATTTCTTCTTCAAAATCGATTCGTATAATTGGAAATTTGTATAATTGGGCTTTAGGTAATTGGATTACCACTGTATTTTCTTATCTCTCCACATGTGTGAATTGAGTCCAGATGCTCAAAGATTTATTTCTACGTTCTTGGCATTCTCGATTATGTTATTGAAAAATATCGAACACATCCCGCTGAATAATTATTATTGCCGAAGGTGAAATTTTGTTAAAAAACTTTAAAAAGTTAGGAAAGATTAAAAAGAAATAAAGTGTATCAAGAAAGTATTATTTACAGTAACTACGAATAGAAGTTATTTCTTTTCACATTATTTATAATTAAAGACGTTTTTGAGTTTACGATATATTTGTTGCTGGCAATTGTCCCGTTGTTACGATGTTTGAGCGGTTACACACACATAGGATAATTGATTTCTAAAATAAAAATCACAAATCACTTTAATTTTTTTTTTTTGCTACAATAAGTCAAGGATTAGTCAACAAAACAATTTAAAATATAAAAGCAAAATGTATAATACATTTTTAATGTAACAGTACTTACAAGAAAACAGCAACTGCTTCTTTTCCGGTTATATAATATTACTCAAATTTCTGACGTATCGAAGTAAAACTTATTCCTATTCCTGCACTCCAGATTCCGATCGTGAAATTCGTTTCAGTTTGTTGTGTGTCCCTCTGGTGGTTGCGATCTTGCTCATCACCAAGTCATACTGAGTTCAATTCCCGGCGGAACCAGAAAAAGTTTGCAGCTTTTCACATTAATGTTCCAGTTCATATAGCTGTGACAATAACTCTAACAATTACTAACTACTTCTACTAACCCCGCCATGTGAGCCAAGTTGTTGGTAAACCTAGCTAACACGGTCCACCTGGTGACAATAGCCCCACAACCCACTTTCTACCTTCTATTGCCCCATTCAATAGCTTCAATAGCACGCTCACATTTCCCATTTACAAATACTACAACAGAATAGAATTCGTTATATACAATCCCCGCAGCGAAAGAAGATGTAACCAATGGAGCGAAAACGCAGTGTTGTCATGTCTGTTGCAGGAAGTAGTCTAGCGTATCCATTCCATACAAACGCTGCTGAAAACCGTTGAAAAGCCAACTTCAACCAAAGGCTAGGGATGAAGCCCCCTGTCCGTCCCAGTTGGCATATCAATTTCTGACGGTTTTACGATTCAGTTGATGTAGGTGGCAGCATTCGAAAGTAAACCCACTAAGATCATGCTGACACGAGTAAAACGCCAACATGTCTCCAGCGAGAGGAGACTGCAATTTGCAATGCTGGCATTGGTTCCTCGACTTTCAAATGAGCTTTAGACTCCTCTCTCACTCCTTTCCTTTCGCTGCGAGCACTGTAGTTTTCGCGTGACTCAAAGAATTTTTTTGAGTCAACCGGTAAAGTGATCTTCTGTATTAAATCAAACAACTTAATGCAGTTAACGTCATCGAAATTAACAGCTTTGATAAATAGATATCTCTACCTCGCCGCCCGAGCTCAATATGAACTGCTGTTATCCGTACAGGATTTTCTTAAAAAAACCCGTAAATTTCTGTTCGCGAGTGACGAAGAGACTTTTTGCGCAACCTCTACTGAACCGTTTCACACAATTTAATCAAGTTTGGTAAATATACGTCAGTTGGATATATTTGTATTCGGCGCTTCATTTTTTAAAAATTTGGAATTTATTCCCTTTCAAAACATGTCCACTAAAATTACAAGATATAAATTGGTATATATTTAGCGAAAAACATTTATTTTATCAAAACAATGGAGACGAGTGTAGTCCTTTTCAGAAAAGAAAGAGAAACAGTCGTACTCTGTGACGACTTGAATAAATTAGGCAGGAGAAAACTACTAAATAACATCAAATAGAATATTTTTTTAAAATAATGAAATAAACTTAAATATAGCTGTAACTTTAAACTCAAAATTAACGAAATAGTTACTTACAAATTTGTTATTACGAAATTAAGATTAACATTACAAACACAAGCATATCTTTATATTGAATCCATGACAAGAAGGAAAAATAATAATTTGCACGAACATTATACATTCAAGCAAACCAACATATTAAATAACATTTTTACTGGATCCCAGAGGCGATTTAAAAATATGTGTAAAGTCACGGAAGTTCACGCGTTTTGCAACGCGGGGACTCAACTAGTTTAACACACAACTTCGGTAATTTTATAAAAACTAAATTAACCAAAATGAACTCTTTTCACTTAATTACTTCACGGAAAAAATATATAGTATTCTTTTGTCCACATTCTTAAAGAATGAAAGAGAAGCAGTTTTTCTCGACTTCGCAATAAATATAGTCGTCAGGTATCAAGGTAATAAAATTCATGCAAATATTTTTGATATGACAGGATCGGTAAGAAAAATATTGCTCAGAGAACAATATTTTTACTGAAACTTGGAACGATTTAGGGTCAGCGATTGGTGAGCTTATTGTAAGTCTAATATTTGCAAATATTTATGCTAAAGTATTAAGAATTTTTTGAATATTAATCATTTTCCAAGGATAGTTCATGAAAAATACCTTCCGTAAATTGAAACTGTTTTCTATGATATAATATGATAACTCAAAATGATTTATTATTAATTAATTATTCAGTATTTGGAATTCAATTAAGGTAAATGATGACAAAATATTTTCATGAGATTAACATTTTTATTTTAAAAAGGATCAAGCGTACAGAAAAATTACATGATTATAACTGTGTACATAGAAAAGATGAAGTAGATAAATAGAATGAGAATGAAGATGAAATAATCGCCGGAGACTAAAAGGTGTCTGAGCAGTTGCCAAAGCCTGAAACCAGAAAGAAAACAAGATATTATAAAATGTATAAAGTAACGAGAGAAATGAAAGTAAGATAGTCTTCTCATAGTTTATAAGTAATGGAAATAGACATGACATCTCCGAAGCTCATTAACACCAGATATACCTCTATAAACCGAGATGTTAATGGTTCATAATTCTTCACTAAATATATTATGTTAAATCTGATAAAAAGTTTTGGATTATCAATGAATGCTCTCATTTGGATAATTCATTAGTATTAATACACGAATATTCGTATTCTAAAAAAAGCATATAAACGATTTAATTAGATCAATTTCATTATTTCCTGAACTATTACTAACGCAAAAATCGGTAATCGAAGTAGTTAGGTCCCAAAAAAGAAATTGATGTTTCTCTGTAGAATATCGAGCAAAGATGGATCTGCTCCACTTACACTGACCTGCGTTTCAGATGAGTAGAAGAGAGATGCTTTCACTTCTTGTCTCCTTTGCATTGGCAGTTGCTGCAGGTACACTTGGACCCACATGAGCAGTTGCTGCCCTGGCAACCTGCAACACAACCTTTAAGTGACATCTGTTCCATATATAATTCGTTGCTCAAACGCACATCAGTCACTGAACACCGTAAAACATTAAAACAAAGTTAGGATTTTAGAATGCTCGTGTCCAAACTAATGAAATCATATGAGCTTTCAAATATGTAAATTTAAGACTCCAAAATTATTGACGAAGTGAAACATGAGAATAAGTTAAGGCAATGCACAAGGTTCAATACTTATATCCATAAGAACAAGTTATTTATTTACACGAAAACAAGTTAAGGCAATACACAATGCTGAATACTCAATGCTGAAAGAAAGTAATGTTAATGTAAAATTAAAGCAACTAATCGCTATTGGCGCATATACTTACTTCCACCGCTTCCGCAGCAAGGATCAGGCATGTTGTTTAGGAGAGAAGGTTGACTTCCTAGAGAATAGAATCGAAGCAGTTCGCTTTGCGCTGTTCCTCAGTCAACTGTCGTGCTGCGTCGCTCCGCCAGCCGTTTAAGTAGTCGCGCCAAAGCCCCACTTTCGTGCCGTGTGCAACTGTGTCGGCCAGATTCCCCCTCCACAGCTGTTGCAGGCGGCGCCACATCACGCTAGTGCGCCCGGCGAGCGTTTTCTATCTCCTTCTATTTATCTCTCTCTCTCTCTCTTTATTGGGAAGATGATAATGCGGTTCAACGAGACGTGTGCATTTCCTTATTATTCCTAGTTATTTCGCCATCAGATTCATTGATTTACATTTCATGAGTCACGATAATTGTGATTAGTTAGCGAAGATAATTTGTGCGTTTCAACCATTTACGATTATATTTCCTGCATGTATCATTAAATAGTTAATTTCTTCATCATAAACAATTTCTTTAGAGAATAAACAGCAAATATTTGGTGTTTACTTTCTCAGTTTGTGAGATATAATTATAAGAAAAATTTCAAACAATACGATTAGTCAGTTTACAATCTTAAATTTGTTTGAAATCTTAAACCGTAAAGTAAGAATACTTCCTGTTTATGCATTTTAAGTGATAGTATGTATCCTTTCTCTTTCCTTATTCTACCACGACGCCCGGTTTATTAACATAAGTAATTATGTACTTACATTTGCTCTTTTTAGATTGTTATTATGCTTGTTGATTAGTGATTCCGAATCTTCAAAGTTACATTTCCTGTTTCAGTCATGTAATTTTATTTGCGCGAATTACTTAACGACAGTTATTTTCTGTTTCGTTAAGATTCGTTCTAAAATTCAGTGTATCCGGTGTGATAGATGATTTTTCACCAACTAACATCCTCTCTCCGATTTTTTTGGGTGATTTTTCGTATTTACAGTCCTCCTACTCTACGGCTCATACGTGTTTTACAGTATATGCCGAGGATATTCTGGAATAGATTACCACGGATTCATAACGTTTGTTCCCTTCCTTCATCGGTATCCACTTTTTCCTATAGTTCGGCGTCAGGATTGCCATTGGATAGTTTTACAAAATTAAAAAAAGAACTGACGCCTAAGAAAGAAAGGGGTAAGAGAAAAAAGAAAAAGAGTGAATTAGTTTTAGGATTCGTGGATTACGATATTGAATTATGATATATTAAGTACTCGTCCTACAGTTACATATTGAAAAGAAATTATAATAAAATATCTGTATTTTCATAATGTTGTCTATCATCTTGCATTAATCAGCTCCATAACCTCTTTTGGTCAAAAAGAGTGTTCATTCGCGTATTTTCCGTTTAAATACTTGAATTTTTTTAAAATGGGGCTGTAGGGCTCGCCAACATCAAAGTCATTAGAAGCCTATTTTTTAATATTTATATTGTAGTCCAGACAATAAGTCCAAAGCATTTTATTATAATTAAGCATTGTTAAAGATTATCTAAATATCTAACGAGTTGTGTGTAACAAAAAAGATGGATCTGAGAAAACGTAATGAAAGAATATTTTAGGATAATTACAGTAGTGAATTATTTCATAAATTTAAACTACATTGAGAAAAATGACGGTACTGATAATATATCCGAATAAGATGCTTGTGACGACAAAGGTTGTAACATGAAACATAACTTTGCGTAATTTTTCATCATCACCGACATTATTATAATTAATTAGTATACATTACTTACGGCGAGGAGCAGGCCACGAGGCATCCTAATCCGCGTGACCATTTTGGAAAGAATTAGGTTTCCAGGAAATTTTGCATTGGCCTCGAATCCTAGCTGAAGAAAACTCCTGCTGGGAACCTCACCCAGTGTTAGCCGGGAAGGCATCGAACCCACGATCTCCCGCTCGGTAGTATGTTTGAAGCTACGGTCTCTACACAATCGGTCATGATATTTTATCATACATTATCATACGTGTTTACTCATTTGAGAGTGTTCTCCACATAATATGTATTTCTTTACATTTATAATATTGTGCTTAAGATATGTGCATATCTTATTAAGGTAGACATCATTTATTTGACATTTTTAATAACACTCCGATGTAATAGGGCAAAAAATAAAAATAATGAATTTTATCACAGTCACTTTTTGGTAATAATTTCGAGAATTTATGAGGAAAATTCTTAAATATGATTCATTACCACTATTTATAGACTTGTGTTTGGTCGCAAAAGAGAATAACGCGCATTATGTAAGTTATGTAACGACGGATCACAGACATTCCTCTCCAGCGGAGCAATAACACACTTGGTCTCGCATCGTAATTTACCAATTGGCACGTATAATGTTGATCATGCACGACTCATGGTACAGAGACGCGAAATATTATGCGATGATCTGTTTCCGCTATAATTCACGATGAATTCTTTATTCAAATGATCTTACGCTCTCAGTTTAAAATTTAAGAAGTATAAATAAATTAAAATGAAAGAACTGAAACACTGTTCAAATACTTCTGAGAATAAATGTTTCAATCTACTAACTACAATAATATTTATTTTAGTTGCGGTTCAATAATAACTACAAAATATTCATGATTTGTTATGAGACACTCTTTTTGTTCACATGAGTTGTTAAAAACTGTGTATAACTTCGTGGAGGGCAACATAATAATGTACACTTCGGAAGCAAGCAAGGGACAATTCCATCAATTCCAAATCAATTGGACAAACGAAAACCGGTGGAAAAAAACGGAACGAAATGGAGCTGCTGACATATACGGTATACAGTCAATATTGAGAGTAGATAAAAACATAACTCTTGTAAATAACTTAACAATAGTAAAAATAATTTAAAATTAAAAAAAAAATCAATAATTTATGTGCTATGACAAAGTTTACAAAGAATATAAAAGTTGACTCATTCACAATATTGTGATAAATATTAACGCCAACATAAACAAATTTAATGGGATATTTTGAAACGATTATATTAATTCTAGACGTTCAGTAAGAGTGTTGACGAAACCGATTATTTTGAGTGAGCGGGAACTCATTCGATTAGGTCATGAATATCAGAACCAGAAATGGCAAACATATTGTTTAAGTCATTAAAGAATTACCAATGAAATTAGTATCTCTTTCTTCCTTTAAAATGGGGCAAAGAAACAAACATCTTTTTAATATACTCAATCAATTTTTACGTGATGAGAATGATTTTACAGACTCATGAGTTTAGTAAAGTGTTTTACCCTCAGCTTGAAAAAGGCGAGCAACAACTAATGTCTAAAAACCGACTCCGTTTACAGTAGCTCTGGCTTTCATCGCAGTTCAGTAAAGTATAACGTTGTTGCCTTTAACTAGTAGAATTAGGCGAAATGTTTTTAATGTGGATACTGTTTTAACTTTTCGCAACAGATAAAACTGTTCTTCGTGATGACGGATTAAAAAAAGTACAAAAAATAATCTTGATAATTCCATTAACAATAAGGGTATGGGGATCACGCTTTCATAATGGTAATTCACCTCCTAGATTATCGCCTAGAATAGGTAATATCTACACTCCCGTCACAATATACTCTTCCCAACACGTCCGATGGTCAGGTTAAACCATCTCTGCCCGGAGCTTCGTATTTTCATTAAACCTCATGTTAGAGATTTGTACTTCAGGCGCGTAGCTCAATATGCAGAAACTGTCCCGGTTTTAGACTCCTATATTGTAAATTATGCTATGTAATAAGTTGACTTACGGAAATTAAGTTTAAACATTCAGTTTACTGCGTGATGGATATTTCAAACTGATAATGTGGAATAATTTTCTAACTTGGAGTAAACTTATGAAATCTTTTCCCCTTACTAATCGTTCAATAATGTATGCGAATAAAGTCCGTTCCCATAAATATTCGTGTTTGAAATACGTGCTTGATACCGTATTCTAAACTTTGTTTGTTTCGTCTCTCTATAGCTTAATATGTACATCACATCTACTTTATGACTTTCACACCACTCCTATCGCTTGACCTTAACTGATACATCATAAGGAGAAACAGTTGAGCCTGGAAGTTTAACAAGGTCAATGTTAATGATGTTTCGAGAGTCTAGACAACCAAGAAGAATGGTAATTTCAAGTGAATTAATACTACAGAGACTAAACAATGTTATATATCAAAAGTGAAATCATTCCATATCAAAAGGGGAATAATATATTCTGAATAATCTATAGTTCGACAATATTACTTATTTGTGACCTTTTTTTTCTCTTTTTAATATATACAAATATGACGGCATTCTGTTGATATTGCAAACTTATTATTCCTATATAAGGAGTTCGCTGAAATTTTCAATCCACCTCAGCATTAGGGCCCTCGATCGGAATTGATGTGATGGTCATTTGCTTGTTTCCGGAGAGTAAATTAGCTTATTGTCCTCCACATACCGCAGCTTTTTGCGGTAAATTTGTAATCATTATTATTATTCATTCTAGTGTTACCAAAATAAGAGGGCACTAGTAACTCAAACATGAAATACAAGTTTTTCAAACATAAATTTTTCTCTTTATTTTGAAGTAAAAGATCATTATTGAACATATGAGGACTTTTATGCGATAAATGTTTAATATTTAGACAGCTAATATCTAAAAGAAATGAAAACAGTGTAACAATAGGCCAGGAAACAGAAAATGGCAGTGCCTCCGATTAATTCCCGGAAAGCCGAAGTGTTTAAATCTCTTCTAATAAATAAAAAAATTAATTCGAAATTTGCATCAATATTCTCCTTGTGCTCGAAGTGAGGGGTGTTCAAGAACTTCGAAAATTTCGGACTTCATCGCAAATAACTCATTTGGTTTCATCGCAAATAACTCATAAATAACGTATTTCTACAAAAGTATGTTCTTATATCAATGCGCACTACAGTTCTATTACGTTGGGATTCAAAAATGATTTCAAATTTAATTCAAGAGAATTTCCTAACTTTTTATTGAAATTTCTGGCATTTGAGAAGGCTTGACAGTTTTTTTGTTATTTTAGTCACTGTCAATTGTGACAACCTGTCACAATTCTGTCTGCTCCATTTTCTCCTGCACCGTTTTGCTTCATGTTCATGTTACCCGCCTCTTTCGATAGCAGACGTCATCTTGTATCTGCGAAAATGTCTTTTAATATCCCCATTTCTAACGTATAATTTGCAAATTCAATGTAACTGTCCTTCTCAACAGGAAGTTTTGTTTTATCTATTAAACCCATAATTTTCTTCCGTCCTATTTTCTTCAGGCATCTTGATTTTTCGGGTCAATAGAGATCACATTCCCATAATCTATGATCAGGTGTCTCCTCTCCTTTCATACAAATGCACTGTTTGTTTCATGCTTTCCCTATTCTGTATAGATATACTTGGAAATGTCCATGACCTGTCAGAAATTCGAGGAACACTGATCTCGAGAAGAACCATTTCTTGTTTCTTTCTCTAAACGTCACATCTTTGATATATTTGCATGTTTGTCTTCCTTTTACACTGTTATTCCTCCACCTTTGCAATCCGACTAAAACTGCTCTAATTAATTCATTTCGCTCCTTCCGTCCTTGCTCCACTTTTCCATTTAATATTATTTTCCTATGTTTTTTCATCAGTTTCCTAAATTTTAACTTCCGAATCCACTTCTTAAGGTACGCTGGCCACACTCCACTGAAAACCTCCAAAACATCAGTCGACACGGTCTTGTAACACCCGCTTAAATTTATGAGATACAATCTGTGTATTAACTGAAGCAACTCTGTATCCCCAAAGAGAACTGCCACAACATTGGATCTTAACCCTCCCCCGTGCAAAAGATCAGCTCCTCATTCGTAATATTAAATTAACTAAATCCAATTCTCCTCGTGTTATAGTAAATGCCTTTAATTTTCTTTGTCAGATAGATGACATTTAGATGACTCCAGAAGAACAACTTTCCATCTATTACACAGGAACACAAAAAATAAAAAGTGGTCTGAACCAAAGACTAGACCACTGTATCCTTATGTATTTTGACGCGATTAATCACCCTCCATTTTCTTTAAAATAACGAAAAACCACCTTTACATATTTAAAAAAATAGGAAAATCTTACTTTCGGAGGGTTTAAAATTAGATATAACTGCACTAATCGACCAAAAATGATTCTACAATATGTATTTTGATGCCCTAAATCCGAATTAGGAGCCAGAAAATTTCAGTTATATGACGTTTTGCGAGATGCTGTGAATATCACTTCCAGGTAAGAAATGATATTTCCTTTACTCCTTTTTCCTTTTGTTACGAACTCTTTTATCTTCGAACGATCTACGCAACGGGTTTCTTTTTCTTTTCTGTGTTTTTGCTCCGTTTTCCCTTTTAAGTATCCAACAGAAATCTGTCATCATATTAACATTCCACCTTCCTTGGTACCGGCGTCCTTGATATCTTAGTGAAAACGTTCACTCTGTTCTTCCCTATAATGTCCGAGGTTGTTCGGAAAATAGTCAAGGCGAGAGTTCAGAAAATGCAATTTCAAATTCATCAGACAAGGAACTGTTGGAAAACTTCAAACAGCAGGGTTAACTAAATCATTGTAATCCTCACTTTTCTGGTTTCCTAAGAAATTCCGAACGACTTTTTTTTTAATTATCCAGGCAGCTTTTTCTGTATTATTCATTTTTGTAATCATTTTTTCGTCTCTGAATGCGACACGGATTTTAAAACCTTCGAAAACACCTTCGTTCGGTTTAGTATCATATATTTCGTGAAACTTTTCTCCTGGATATTTAAAACAGTCGCCATTCTTGTCCAAAGATTTAACGAAGTATTTCATAAGACCAAGTTTGATATGGAGAGAAGGAAGCAGAATAATTGTAGGATCAACCAAGGGTTTGCGGATAATGTTTTTCAAACCTGGATGGAAATCTGTTCATCTTGGTCATTCTTTCTGTTCATAGTGGGTTTTTTCTGTCTCTAATATCCCACAGACATAAGAAGCAAGGATGTTTTGTAAATTCTGATTGCTGTCTAAGAATCAAACTCGATATCTTAAGATCACCATAAATTTTCCATTTGTTTTATTTTTTTATATTTCAATTTCTTCTATAATATTTGTAATTTCTCATATGTTTCTTTCAACTTCGTTGAGTAGGTTATTGGAATCGGTGCAAACGTATTCCCGTTTTGAAGAAGAACAGTTTTAAGGCTCCGTTTTGAAGAGTCAATGAATAGTTTCCACTCTTTATCTTTATAAATATCATATATCTGAAATTCTCTGGCTCCGTATTCGGATTCAGGGCATCAAAATACACATCTTACAATCATTTTTAGTCGATTTAGACAGTTATATCTGATGCTGAACCCTCCGAAAGCAAGATTTTGTGTTTTTAAAGGTGGTTTTTCGTGATTTTAAAGAAAATGGAGGGTGATGGAGCAATTCTGGCCACGTATTCGGATTCAGCGCATCAAAATACATAAGGATACAGCGGTCTCGTCTTTGGTTCTGACCACTTTTCATTTTTTTTTTGTGAGCCTATGTTATTATTCCTAAATATTTTAATTCTTGTCAAATTTTTCCATTTATCTGCACTATTGGATCACGTCTGTCTCGTTTTGAGTGACCAAACCACATCATCATTGTTTTTTCTACTGGAATAACCAGCCATATTTTTACTACATGTAGTTTTACACAGGTTCATAACTTCTTGCGCTTTTTTCACCAACTGACTTCTGCTTCTTCCCTCTACACAAATGCTACATCACTGGCGTACGCTACGCACGGTCCATTTGCTAAACTCATCTCTCCTAGGAAGATATTCAATAAAAAGTTTTATAGAACAGGTCCCGATGTGGACCCTTGCGGACAGCCCACCTTAATTTCCTCGATTATACGTTATCCAACAATTTATAAAAATGTCTTTTTTAAAAATAAGAACTAGACGTTTTATACAAGGAATTTGTAGTTCCATTTTTTATCATCGTTTGCACAATGTGTGTCCATTTCGATAAGTCGAAACCTCCCTGGAATCACAAATAGCGCAGATTTTTTATCCCTGGTTGTCAGATTATCTAGTATTTTAAGAACTGCATCCTTAGTACTTAATCCCATTCTGAAGCCAAATTATCTCATGTAATAATTTATTATCTTCTGAATAATTTTACCAAGTGTTATTAACTTGTCCAGAATTTTCCTGAGTACCCACAGAACGGTGATAGGTCGATATGACGAGAGATCAGATGCATTCCTTTTTATCCCTCTCATTGAGAATTTAACGCATCCAATCTTCCACGTTATTGGAAAGTATAAAGTAGATAAAAATATATACTATACAGCATACACATAACCTTACGTAGTAGACCAATTTCTAAAACAATCTAAAAAAAATTCTATCTATCTTCAAGATTCGTCCCTGGACGCTGCATATCATATCTGCACTGGGCGTTGTCCGTCCCCGTCAGCGAAGAGGTGTCGAATATCTCCTATTGTATGCGTTGTTTCTCTTATTCCCCCCATTTTATGCCATGCTAACTTTTTTCTAGTTGCCTTATCTGTATTACACATCTTTTCATTAACCATCATTAAAGTATCGCTTCAATACATGTCGGTATTTCCCTTTTGAACGAACAAATCTATAGACTTGACAGTAACAGAACTTAAACATAGGTTTCGTCCTCATCAGCATCTTTATCAATAACCTCTTCAACATGTACACGTTCCTCTACACTTAGCCAATAAGTAACGTTTTGTTGAGAAGTGATTAATGACGCTTCTGCAACTGATTCATATTTGGGAGCATGTCATGCCATGTTTCCAGCAACCACGAGTTCTGAAATAATCCTAAAAAGACTTCCAGGCGGTTCTGTTTAGCAGTTCTTGTGGCGATGGTTCTGCTGTCCATGCTGCTCAACTTTCCTACCCCAATGAGTTGGGTCCAAAATCTATTTTCCACACATTGATTTGATAGAATTCCCCGAGTAAATGCAACTAAACAGTTCCTTCAAAGTAGCAAGAGCAACCAAGTTGAATTTGCTTTGTATAAGGAACTTTGTAAAAATATTGAACAAAGTCTTATTTAGCGGATAGGAATATCAGATGTGATATCAGTTCACACAAGATTGCGATGATATTTGCGCTGCAAGCACCTAATTCTTCTACATCAGAGTTATTGAAGATTTCAGAGATTTTTGAATCCTTATAACTTTATTTAGAAGTTTGGTCAATGTCATCTGTCTCTATCTGGAAATGCATTGCATCCACTAAAAGTGTGTAGAAATATAATGTTCTGTTATTTTTCTTGATTTTGATATGTGCCTGGGAAAGGAATTGGGCCTCTAACTTTTCCAAATTTCATCAAAAACAATTTTTAACGATCAGGGACATTACGAGGTCTGTGACGTTCTCACTACTACCATGCATAGTGAAAAATTCCGTCTAAAGCATTTTTCAAGTGGGAATATTAAATTATATTTTGACTTCCTCAATACCGTGTCTATATTTATTATGATTCGACGTTTACATTTACACAGTATCACCATTTTACTATTGTATTTTGTTATAAATGCCGTAAAATGCTGCCTGATAGTTTCATTGATCATTCTAAAACTCAGAAATAACTCATTTAATTTTAATTATATACATTTTTTTGTTATTTTACTGGTTAACCCTTCGTGTCAACCATGTATCAAGACTATTGTAATCATATTTAACTTCGTATACAAAATATCTAAAATAGATCAATCTACTATATATATATATATATATATATATATATATATATATATATA
>NNCF01126407.1:1134851-1150566 GCA_002313205.1 Laupala kohalensis | reverse complement strand
TAAGTGCCCCCCCCCCTGAATATAGTGACATCTTGACTTGCATTGTATTGAAATATGAAAAAATAAGCTTCAAAAGTTCACACCCTCTCCTATTTACTGCAATTTGAACACTGGTCACGACCGCATCATAACGCAGGTTTGAGGCATTTCGTTAATCAGAGGAAAATCTAAGGAGTGGCTAAATACTTGCATTTTCTCCACTCTATCTCACACAAAAAGACAAACATATCTCTAGGAAGTTTTGCGGAAGTGTAACACGGAAAATCCATGTGGTCGTGTTTGCGGAGCATTGAAAGTCACACGTGAAACCATCCAATTTTCAGGCGCGTAGAATTTGAAAAGAATTTATTACCAGAAGAGTATGATTCTTCTAATATTGTCTCTTCCTTGATTTTTTTTTTATTTTATAACATTAATAGCCTCTAAATGTTTTTTTTTCTTCGTACAAACCGAAATTAATTATTTTTCTTTCTGTCAACAAAGCAATATGCCGTTGAGAATTATATAAACATCTCGAGTTTGATGAAGAGAACACTTGGCACTTTCCGATAATACAATATTACTTTTAACTACGAGCCTTGCTGCTCATAATTAAATATTTCTGTATTATGTGACAAATTTGTAAAATTTTGTCCTCGGGGAGGAGGGAGGGAATCGATCACATTCGTCCGTCCCCGATGATGCGCCCGTATGAGGAGCACATATTCTTTTTCCCATGTTGAAGTCTTCTCTTGTGTGCCAACGTGTGGAGTCTGTTTCTCAATGCTTGTTTAAAAAGACAAATGCATATTAAAGGATAAGGATTTCGTGTCCAAATCAGAATTTTATAAAGATCCAAATGAAATAAAATGAAAATATATTTTTAATGCAGACATAATGAACAAACAACAAATATATGAAAGTTATAAAATAAAGTCCCTATGAATAATTTTATTTAGATTATATTCCTTAAAACAACTGTATTGAAGAGGATGCTTCTTTTCCGAGTACGAATAAATAAATGCTCTACTAGTGAGATTGTTTGTTATAAACACAAGAAACCACGTACAGAAAGTACGCTACAATTCAAAGGATAAACAGCATTCCCTAAATTAATAGGAATCCGCAATCGTCTATAGATGACATGAGTGTAGAAAAGAAAAATATCGAATGCCTCAAGACTGTCCCATCTTCTGTGAAGCAGGTAAACGTTCCGTAAAGAACGACGTCGCTTTCTGCCTTCTCACAACGCGTTAATACCATTGGAGGCTAGTAGTGAGTTGTGCTGTCGGTAATGCGGTTTCGTTGTATCGCTTAAACAAGTATTGAAGAGTTACCCTGCATGGAACACACCTGGTATTGAGAGTCGCCTCAATGAGTGCGTATAATTCTCAGAAATTATATTACAAATTTGTTCTACGTTTTCTTACAACATATAAATTTAGAGTGTGAAAAATCTGTTATCATTTCCGTAAAGAATGTCTTTTATCAATTTAAATTTGATCTGTTGAGAGTTCAGTGACACATGACACACAAGTTTTCTTAAGTTTTAACACACATTTTTCTGCGTTTATAAAGCTATAAAGCAACAATATGTCCCTTGATTATACACACGTCTGTTGAAATACTGTTCGAGAATTTCAAATCCTCAAAGAGGATTAATTCTGAGGATAAGTAGACCGGGATCGGAGAAAAGTGAAGATTCTCCTAATGAGTACTAGTGAGGATGTAGATGGGGCAGCAATTCCATACAATAGATGAAATAGAAGTATAATTATGCTGCGTGAAGTAGCGCAGAGTAACAGTCTGGTAACATGGATGATGGCTGAATGTCTTGAGGCAACTTCAGAAAAGCTTATATAGTCCTCTTGTGAAGAAGGATGACAAAAGTAAGATTACACATATTGCAGACTTGCTACTGTTGATCCGAAGCCATCCCCAATTATACAGTTTGACATATCTACAGTTTTGAGAAACATCAAGAAGATTTCTCTTATTTCTACCATATGGCGATAATCTGTGACAACGCTTATCAGGTGGAGGCAGATTCCATCCGGATGGGCACAGATACTTGATTCAAGTTAATTTATTGTGACAGTTAAAGAAGAGCATCAACAGAACTTCAGATTCACCCTCTTCTGTCCTAAAACTACATACATGTTTTCTAAAATTCTGATTCAGAGGGTTCTTCCACAGTCTATCTCATTTATCACTTAGGATAGCAGATATATGACATGCTTTCTAAGGGTCATCTGCTTGAGGGACGGAACGCAAGCTGTGACATTACCGGTCCACTTTACACGTGTCTTCAAAAGAAAACTACACTTGATATCTTTTTTAGTTCGCTTCTATTGACTCATTCACAATATTACTTCCAACTTCCGATATATCGTTTCGTAATTGGTGGAGAAGCATTGAGATAGTTTAAGCTGTAACACATCAGTTTTCTGTTTTAAGAATCTTGGAAATAAATTATAAATTTTATTGATCGAAACACGGGCAGAACAAAGTATTGGAAAACGGAAACTAGCTATAACATAACATTTAAACAGGATAAATATTTAATGCAATTTAAGTAATTTTGACAAAAGCTGAACGATATTTCTGAGACGAATACTACACAATCTTTCAACAAATTTCCTTCCAAACAAGAATACCAAACGAATCAGTGTTGAATTTGTGTACTTACTTAGAGGCGTTTGTCAAATTTTCTTATGTGCATATCGAGTATAAATATAAATAACTAATGTAAATGTGTACATAGGAAAAGTATGTAATGATGTGTGTCACTTTCACTGAAACACCTTGGGGGGATTGGTGCGAAAGCCATTTTTGGTATTGACATCTCTTTGATTGGAGAGTGGTCAAATCAATTTTAAGTTTATTTATTTTTAGTTTCAATTAATAAAATTGTTTATTGGGGTTTGGTTTATTGGTATATTTGAACAATTGTGATTGAGAACATAGTCGTACGTCATTTAATGTAAATTCTTCCTCAGAACCATTACAGAATTAGATGATTTTGTAATTTTAATTTTACCCAACTCTGAAGATAACTCAATTGTTCCATTATCTCTTCCATAGCCACTTTTAACTCAGCTTTTTATGTGGCTAAACGGTGAAAAAAAACATTCACTTTCTATAGAATAAGAAACCTTAAATTTGTTTTGATATCGTTTCTTATTATAAAGTTAATATATATTCTTCAACATCATTTTTCTTCACACTTTTCGTATGGATGAAATATGATAATTCGTTATTTTATTCATTATCTTTTTAGTTATACAATTCATATATATTATTTATTTATTTTTTGTTCCATTAAAGTATGTGATCTGCGTTCTGGATGGAATATAATTTTATGCGTCTTCTTTTCATGAAACATCTCAAGCAATGCAGAAATTCGTATATTTTGTGTTCGTTAATGCTATATTTACATAACCCGATGAATTAACTTCCTGTCCACTTCATTCTTCAAATCAAAATATAATTTAAGATATAATCTCTCGAATTCACGATGACTCTAGTGAAGTGTGACGGAATGGCAGCTTAAAAATCGCTTCCTATATTACTTGTCCCTGACCAATATCTTGTTCTTTATTTCCTTCGAAAGACAGGATCAATAGAAAAGAACAAAAATTGTGCTCAAACCATAACCCATTGGAGCAACAATAAAAAATAAAATAAATGTCTCAGAGTAATACAACCTGAAGTCTAAGGTTCATGGGTTGAGCTGTGCCGTGTTGTTCCATAAACCACAATGAGTTTAGAAACTCTTTTACTTTTTATAAGTTATCTTAATCAATTAAATTTGTAATACAGCATTTTTGAAAAACTTTTTATGTAATAAGAGACTTATTGAATGTTTAACTCAGCAGTCTATATTTTTTAAATATTTTTTAAAGTCGACAAAATAGACTATATCTAAAACTAAAACTAGTACTAATCTAAAACTAAAAAATCACTAAGTGTTTTTTATTCTGCGTAAATGAATGAGTCAATCAAGACAATGCCTCTCAAATATATTTTTCATTCGACTACAGTGGATTGTAAATATAGATTTTTACTTTGCCTGTCCGTGGTGGAAGAAGATTTGGCAAAAATCACATCATGGTCAAAAAATTTAGTTTGGATGCGCCCAGTAGCAAAGGCATCCGTAAAACTACAATTCAAGATCCCAGTTAGAAGATATAATCATATTATACTAAAATACAAAAATACGATTATGTTAAATGATTTTATACTGAATGAAAATTGGCGGGGGGGGGGGGAACTGGCAATTCATTTACAGATATTTTTAAGTAAAAAGTAAGTCTCAGAGTTGTGACCGAAACGTCTGGTGAAAACTAAAACAGACCAGGGCTACTTAACCCGGAAAACTCTTTCATTATTCATAATTCTGGCCATGAAAACCTTCATTTATTTATCAAAAATGTATTTGTTGACATTTATTAATTGAATACTTATCGGCAGAAAGGTGCAAAGAGAGAAAATTTAAGAAATTGAGACATTGCAAAAATATGTGGTGAATCACATATCTTCAGGTCGAAGTCCAAAGAAAACTATCAGGTTCCCAAGACCATCACATAATGGTAGCAGTGCTAAGACCCTGGCCAATGTCATAAGAGAGGTGCAATGTGTCATTCGTTTTGCATTCAATGGTTTTGAAGTGAAAGGAGTGAAACAACTTATAATACTGCGAACTTGGGAAGTGTAGAGGTGAGAGAATCGTACAGGGAACTCGAGACATCGTAAAATGCCTGCACTGAAAAAAGGAAGCATGTGAAATTCTACAATGTTACAAATTATCTTATTAGTTAAGTCAACTATGTCAGAAAAGAAGAAAGATCTACAGGCTATGATTCCCTATTTGCCTAAGGAAGAGCATAAGGAGCATTGCAGGCAGATCTGATAAGAATAAGTGACACATGAAAATGAAAATGATATTGGACTTAGCTCCTTTCACAAATTGTGGTTTCTTCTCCTTTTTTTTCTTTTTCACAATAATTTCATAGGTGTCATGAAACGTTCATTTTGTATGACAAAAAGTTACCATTTGTTCTTATCTTTAAAATTTGAAGAATAAAAAAATAAAAATGTATAATATAGATAGATTTTTTATAATAACTCTGCGTTCATAAATTTGGCAATTTGCACCTTTCTACTGATAAGTATCCTTTTCTCGTTTACATATTATCTATTTTGAACCGCGCGAAGCTGGGTAAACAGCTAGTCTTGTAAATGAAGTACCCTGTCATAGATGTGTATGTCATAGAGAAATCGGAATACGAAATGAAAGAAATTTATTCACAATATTACTCCATTTCAGCAGTTCGAGGGTAAGTTTAATTACATTTATAATTATAGAAAGAATTTTCAATGACGTGTAAATGAAACACTGTGTTCAATCTCATCTATAAAATCAGACTTGTGGTTTCTCTGTTCCTGAAATAATAAACCATGAACAAGAAACACAGTGAAAGAACAACTCATGCGTGTCTTTGACGCATTTATTATTCTTCCGCGTCCTCCTAGATTATTTTTTCTTTAGGTCTCCACCTCAAATACTTCTTCCGAGTACGTTTTGTTCGCACGCTATTTCCTAGGAAAATCAATTCACTGAGTCGAATTTCTCCTTTTTTAGAAGGGAAGAAGTAGTCCAAAGTTTTGCTCTGTCAAATTCAAATAGCCACGAGTTACGAAGCTCATTTCACTTACACGTGGTTCGCGTATTATACGTAAACATACTTTTCTACAATATGCTTTTCTCAGTGATAGGTAATGTAAAACTATATCACACGCGGACCGTAAAGGTAAAAATATAAAACTTGCAATAAAAATTGGGAAACAACCATCAGTAAAATTTCTACCTGTTGACAAACATAGGAAATTCAAGTAACTTCCGTTTTGGTGACTAAATTGAAAATTTATGTTTCTCCACGATTGTAGAAGACCCACAAATTTGACCCAAAATTTTGTTAATTCTTACTTTCTTTTGGCAAAATACCATTATGCCCTTAATAATGCAAACAATTAAGGAGATTGAAATTGAAGAAATAAGATGTATAAGTTTGAAAATACAAGGAATGTCTTATGCAATCATCCTGTAATTTGTTCTTCAGAAATATTGATTTTTGTTATCCCAGCTCTTTTTTATGTATGTCACACAGTGTTTCTCCTTTAGTATTTCCAATCATTAATATCCTCTTAATACTTAGTTCAGTATTGGAGAAGTATGTGAAGATAAATTAATAGCTCTTGGAAAATTATTATTAAAAGGAACATCGTTGAAAAATATTAACAATATAAAATGTATTAACAAAATAAAATGTATTAAGGAAATCGAAACGTTTGAATGATCTTTTATTAAAATAAATTATTATTACACATATTAAGCATAATTATCTCTTTAATATTAAATATATTTACAATTGTGGTATCATGATAATATCGTGAAATTATAAAGCTCGTACTGACAATTAAATTTATTAATTCTAGTGATCTACTCAATTTCACTCATCAATTATCTTCTGTAACACAAACAATAAATAGCTATTGCATTCCACTAGTTTATTTGTAGATAATCTATTAAATACGTCATCTCTGCAGATAAAGTACTGTGGTAAATGTATATATTTTTTATGAATCGTGACCTTTCCAAGCTCGCCTTTAACTACAAACTTACTTCGCCGAGTTCACCGTTGTTACCTCTTTGAGCAATCGCGCGAAACGTTTCACGCTTTGAAAACAATGGTAAAAGCTTCCTGTAAAAACCACAAATGGTTTATGAACTGCGCACCAAGTAAGCAATACTTAAGCTTATAAACGTATGGTCGCAGTTTCTAAGATCATTTCTCGAAGTCAAGGGAAGTCTTCGAGAAATGATTTTAGAAACTGCGACCATACGTTCATAAGCTTAAGTTTTGCTTACTTCGTGCGCAGTTCATAGACCATTTGTAGTTTTTACAGGAAGCATTTAGAAAAAGATGAGATATAAAAATGTCAATGTGCGTAGGAAATATGTTGTTTTTTTCTACAACAGACTAGGGGATAAAAAGAGTCCGACAATTTAACGAGATAAAAACAATAAAGGAAGGATTTAAGGATGCACATACGTAATTGATTCTATATTGCAATAAATATATCATGAATACACTTGGTCGTTGATCTGATTGACTGACTGACACACTTTCATCCCCGCAGAGAAAAAAAACGCACTGGAAAAGAAACTTGAAATGTTGACAATATGTTTTATTGTATAGGTTCAATAAGACTATTTTTTTTGTTGAAATTTCAAAGGCGTGAAATGTGGTAGTTAAAGTTTTTCCGTTTTCAATATAATTCAATCACGAACTAATTGAGATATATCGTAGTTTTTGTGCGTAAACATTTTTATTTTAAATATCCAGAAACCGGAGTATCGGTTTTATGATATTTCATTTTTACAGGATGCAAAGAAGTAGAAATGTTTTCAGTTTATGTTGTTCTAACTAAGAACATTGAGTACAATTTCCACAATAACTCACAAACTAATTGAGATATAATGCCGGTTTCTGTACTTACAAGTTGTTAAAACCAAACAAGTTAACAGGAATTTCATTTCTAATGGATGAAATATTTGGTGAGTTGTCTTGAATTACTAACTCATTTATTAACTCAAAATATACTGAAGATATTAATTTGAAATTTCGACGCGATGTCGCTTGTGTATGAGGCTTCTTAAAGAAGCTCAGAAAAAAGGTTTTTTTGAAATTCGTAATTGAAGGGTTGAAGTAAAGTGAAATGTCTTTCTCATCTTCCAGAATAAAAACAAAATGACGTAATAAATACATCTTCATCCATTTGATAGTTAAACCAAAATTCAATAGTTCAAATGTTATATATACTCAAAAAACAATATGAACTTTTTGGAAAACAATATGAAAGAGTAAGTAAAAAAACAAGGGAAAGTCTGTTATATTTATATTATGATTTTCACCACTTTAAGAAAATAAAATCTTCAAATTCATTCCCCTTTTTTGCGCAAAATTACTACTGATTTGGACAAATGTTTCAAAAATAACAAATAAAGATAAGAAAAAAATCTACATTATAATATTTACATGTAAATTAATTTACCCTATTTGTTCATGTGGTTTTTTGTGTTGACACACTTGTGTTGTGAGAGAGTTCCTTTTTTCATCTTCAGACTTCTAGGATATCTCGTTTCTGAGATAAGACCTATTACACAGAAAATTATATGTACTCCCAACAACGTCAGGTTTTATTCGGTTAAAATAATATATTATGTAATTTAACTATTATTGGTTCTATTTCTGCCTTCACACAATTAATTGTCGCGAAATTATAGATTCCCGTCACACTTGATCATTTAGTTACTCAAAACCTTAGATGGAGGTGTATTTCTAAAATTTATGCATGTCCAAAATCAGCTAGAATAAATCTCCGTCAATGTTTATCGGTTAAACGCTTCGTCAATTTGTTTTTGTACTTTATATTGTAGAGTTTTCGTAACTTAAGTAACGCAGGTAAAAGGGATGTGGGGTTTTCTCACACATTTTGTCGTATAGGGTTATCTCGCTGTGGGTTTTTCTCGCAGATCCCCCAGTTGAAATTTTTCTTTAAATTCCGGAGTGTAAGAAATCTTTTTCTCCAAATTTTTAGCTCATCCAGATCTCATTCGATACTGCTCCACTGAATCTTTGTTTACAATAAATTCTTGTAACTTATTTTAATAATTGACATTTTAGTAAAAAACGTAAGAAATATACTTGTATGGTGGTAGTGTTGTAATGGGACCGTCGAGAAGATTTAGGGAGGATGCAGCATATTCTGAATTTGAGGCATCTTCACTTCTCCCCCTTCCCCTAGCTCTTCCATCTCCGCCAAACAATATGTGTAAATTTGTTGTAAAAATGTTTATATAACTTTATTTAATTATTACGGTTCTACACTCAATATACGTAAAGCTTTTTGAAATAATTCTTCGATCATTAATGTCCATTGTATTATCATAATTAATAATTTAAGACTTACGATCTCATGATGGACGAATACTATACATTTTGTGATATTAAATACACAACGGTTCGACTTTATGTTGAAGTCGTCTTCAGATGTCAAAATATATATTTTTTGTTTATATTTACGTTATATATCATGTTGAATTGTTCTATTGTTACGTTCCTTGATATTATTTGTAACCCCTGACGACATCAATATAAATTCGAAACATTCTATACTTATCACACAATTGGTCCATCATAAGGTCGTTTAGTCTTTAATTGCTTATTCAAATAAGGTAGTATGGAAATACGTACTCGAAAATTTGGAATATTATTGAAAAGGTAGTCACGCAGAAATTGAGAAATACAAAATATATGTAAAAAACATATTTCGGAAACTTTTATTTCTGAAATTAACTGTAAGAGAGAATAATTTAACGCATGCGACGATTGTGGAAAGAATGTCAGGTCAATCGTCAATTTAAAATGTTCTTGAAAGAAAGAAGAACTGCATCTTGAGAAGCTAAGTACATGGAATAAACGTGTCAAAATGGAAGCAAAGTGAAATTAAATAAGTGAAGTGAGATGGTTTGCGCTAAAGCGAGTCGAATACTACGACCAACGCTGCGAAATCGGTTCTTAGACTTATTTCATAATTATTTTTATAATTGGTTCACTGTTTGTACATTTTCTTACTTCTTCATTAAGTTATTTAATTTCAAAACATTCAAAAATAAGTAACTTTTAAAATAATTCATAGAGCATTATACATGATATTTTTAAGCATTATGTGTCTAAAAAATAATATTTCAATATAATCTTTTAAAGTTTGCGTTTTGTAGGTTTCAAATGTTCAAGACTTTTCTATATATGTTTTAGACCTCGATTTCCATTGATTAATAAATCATGTTTATCATGGATTTACTAGAGTTAATTTTTTACATATATTTCTTT
Source organism: Laupala kohalensis (assembly GCA_002313205.1). Classification (NCBI taxonomy): domain Eukaryota; kingdom Metazoa; phylum Arthropoda; class Insecta; order Orthoptera; family Trigonidiidae; genus Laupala; species Laupala kohalensis. The sequence continues at coordinate 1,140,628 of NNCF01126407.1, read as the reverse complement.
ATTTTACCACCGATCAAGGGCGTATCAATTATTATTTTTCTCTATTTCGGATATATCATGGCGAATGTACTCTAGATATTGAAGGATGCCAGGTACTGCGCTCTCTAGCAGCAAAACTGTAACCTGTTCAAGGAAGATATGCTCGTGTATCCCGTCGCAAGATAGCGCTTTCATAGTCGTTCGAAATAATATTAAATGATTTATCAAAAGAGGAAGTTTTATTTAGCAACATTGCCGGGAAAGGGATGATGATGATGATAATAATAATAAATTTAATGTCAAAAATCAGTTACAAACTGCGTATGACCACGTGCGCCCAATAAACTAATTAACTCTTTGCACGCGAGCGCATCCCATCTATTTGTATTAGGGGAGGCAATAATGGATTTAACTATACTGCAAGATAAAATCATGACATGCACCCGTCCAAAGCATAAAAATAGCTATAAATGCTATAATTACAATATCTATGGAATATTAAACATATTTTTATTTAATAGATTACGATAGTGCCTTTATTGTTTATATTGATGTATATGACATTCGACACTATCATGTAACTGAGAAAATAAGGTCCCTGAAGCAAATTTGTAACGATGCGAAAAGAAATTGAATTCATTTTTTAGGATATTCATTTTTAATTCCAATACTTGTACACATAATAAGAATATAACGATGAGGAATGACATTCTAATGCATAATAAACTATAGTAATTAAAGTATGATATGACAATTGAATTGACTCTATACCGAAAATCCAACCTTGCAAATATATAGAACAAGGACAAAATAAAAAAATGTTCTCGCAGGTTGTAACTCAACACCATTCGGTATAATAAAATAAAGTGACAAATAAACACCAAAAATACCATATCCGCGCGGCTTTCAAAACCCTAAACATGTTGCAACAAAATATTTTTTATTACTTTATGGGAAAAACAAAAATTGTGAGAACATTTGAAGTATATTTTTACATACTACTTAAATTACACTCAATGATTTTAGTTGGTGTTAATGTCCCATTTTCTTACTAACAACAGAATTGGGATTATCTTTCCCTCATCCCTACACGCAAGACTAAGCGAACATCTAGTTTTATAAATTTTCAATGAAAATAATAGTGACAATAATACAACAAAAAGTTTGTTTATTAACAAAGGGACGTACCATGTTAAAAGCATTTTATATCAGTACGCTATGAACGTATTCACTGGAAATTATTTTCACGGCAAACGGTAACCATGATCTATCAAATTAAAATAAATGGCGTATGGTCATGTAATTGTAAGTTTATGTACTTGCTAATCGATAGAACAGTAAGACTCAAGGGCGCATTCGGGACTTATTTTAGGCTACTGGTACTTTTGCGAGGTGCTCCTCTTCCTCGGGCAATATAAAAACCTCCCGGATAAGTGCGGGGACTCACTACGAGAAATTTTCTTGCATGCTTAGCCTCAAAAACGCTTTTAAATTGGCTATTTTTACATCATATACGCTTCTCGTCAAAACATTTTATTGAAAGAAATAGTTATGTAGAATTTACTTCGTTTGTTGATTCATGGTTACGCATTTCCACTCTCAAAAGTTATTAAACATTGATATCTGAACCAGTTTATCCAAATTTTCTTCAATTTTTACTTCATGCCTTCGACTTATCATAAACTAATCAAGTCGAGAATACATCCGACCTAAAGAGTGAATGAATTAATATTGCAATATTCATCACAAATATGCTATGGAAGAGTACGTAATATTAATCTGAGAATTCATTCTTCCAATATGTTGTTATAGAGTTCCTAATACTTCACACTGCTCCGCAATTGGGTCTGTATATGATATATCTTTGCTTATCAGTAGCGATAACGCGTGATTCAAGTGTGTACGTCAATGTGCGATGGAAGATACTGTCGCAACGCATATTCGGTGACTCATCTGATGCGGCAATACAATGTTGAGTAAAGCGGAGGTAAATGCAGAGGTATGACTGAAGGTTTCTTCAACATCAAAATACTAACAAACTGGAATAGCTCCTAGAAGAGGAGGGGCATAGCCGACTATTATTTCCAAGCCATGATGTCCAAGCTACGGGACACCCACACTTCGTCATAAAGACATTTTTTGGGTGAAATCTCCAAATAAGCGAATCTAGGAGTAAAACCCAGGAAGCGAAACGAGTCGATGAAATAAAATAAAAAGAAAAACGAATGAAAAATATAATGTAATAGCAATAAGAGCAAACAAATGTTGATTATTTGGAAACTGTTTCCTTCAACGATAGTAAATTACGTTTTTAACTTTGATTTCGAGTAAATCTTGGAGATTTCTGGATAGATAATACATTCTTACGTTCAGTATAGCAATATGGTCAGTTATTTAGATTCTGCATCATCAAATGAAAGAATATTGCAGAATGAAAAATGATACTACATATTAAACATTTTAGACACTTTCACTTAGTTCCATGAATGAAATCTAGTAGGTGGATTTTGTTTCGTCATCTACTCATCTTATAAGTTGTATTTAAAAACATTTGCACACAATACCGTGAACTACCTAGAAACATTATTTACCAAGGGTATTGTTACAACACACAACAAGCCCCATATGCGATGTGCGTAAGCTTTTTGGTGGAGAAGCGGGATTCAACCATAAACCACAACCTTTATGGTAGAGTTCGCTGCCACCAGCTTGGTTTCCCCAAGCAATCAAACACACGAGTAATAACAATAAAACATTGAATTCAAACTAAATAAAGCTCTGAATATTTACAAATGTAGACAAACTCGCAAATCATAAATACAAGTTTGAACTTGTTATTACTTGATAATGCTATCTAAAAGCAATAATTACACACAGTTATAACTACTGGTGTTATGAATTAACTCGGAAATCAACCCAGATTATCCGACGTTCAAAAAGTTCCAAGTTGCTATCTCGAAATAAATAACTGTTCCAAGCTATGTTATTCGCGCCTATAGCAAGTAATAGAATTACCGCAGCAATTCTCAGTGGTCTGACGACCAAACTAACCAAGTTACATATTAAATAACTTGCGTACTTCTATACGCTTTCGCACTTGTCTCAAAGTCTGAAAGCCTCCAGTATAAAAGTCACTTAGGAGCTGAAATCCCTCCAATATATATTGAGGCGGAGGTCACGTGACTACCTCTTCGCCCGTTCCCAACACCCCACCTCGGCTTGGTCACTCCTCATCTTCCGAGAAAAACTGCCTTTTCGGATGAACACTATTTCTGTCAACTGCTGAAATATTCCATACACACTCATTTTCCTTCTCCGGGTGTTCATCTCAGTTTTCAGAAGTAGAAGGGAGTTCTGCCTTTTCACAATACGAGAGGTCTTAACGCGCACCTTTCCTTGTTTGGCCGGCGACGGACATGGCTCTTAATCGCCTTTGGAATTTCCGGCGAGCACAGTGCTTGAAAATGTTATTTCAAAATCTATACAGGCCACGATGTTACAGGTATGTAAAATATGATACATTTCTAGTGCAATATACTGAAGAATAGAAGAGTATGGAAGGTGCATTCCGATTTTTTTGTAACATGTCTATAAAGAGAGTTAGGATAGAAAATTCAAATAAAAAATATTATGTTATACAAATCAAATTAAAATCGATTTTTCTTTGTAATTTATCGATTAATTAATTAAAATAAAAATCATTGGAGCACTTCTTTGCCGATTTTATGATTCTAAATTATCGTGTTAGAAATTTGCAGAGAAATAATTTATACATTATTTTAATATTTTATGTACACTCTTAATTTTTTTTTCTGGAACTTCAAAAATACTCTGAAAAATGAAATATGAAAAAATATTAATAATAATAATAATAATAAATTTATTGTCAAAAACCAGTACAAACTGCGTATGACCACGTGGAGAACAATAAACTAATTTACTCTCCGGAAGCAAGCAAGGGATAATCCCATCAATTCCGATCAAGGACCCTAAGACAGCGGTGGATTCAAAAATTTCAGCAAAAGATCCTAGATAAGATGAAACGTAAGCTGCAAGATATAATACTCATAGAAAGTCAATATGTTTGTAATTTAACGCAAAAAATTTACATGTACAAGTTATTACCGAACTATAGATTGTTAAAACACGCCTTTAGACAAAGTCTAGAGAACATGTATAAGAAATTCACTTCTACCCAAAGGAAAAACGGAGAAAAACCCGGGCCAGGATGGGGCTACAGAATTTATGTACAGAACATTGCCCAAGTTGAGTACACATAAAACTAAATTAATATGAGCCATACGGCAACACAATCATGCAAGAAAATAGTTTTTAAAATTGTTATAAGTTATTTAAAAACTACTACAGCAATGGCGTGATAAAGTACAAGACGGATTTAACTTTTATTAAAATCAATAAATTCTTTTACAGTGTAGAAGCACTGGTGCAGGAGGTAGTTTTTAACCGCGGATTTGAAGATATTCAATTTCATAATATCTTTTATATTCTTGGGCAGGGAATTATATAGAACGATTCCCGAATGGTATGGTCCCTTTTGGCAAAGAGTGGTTGACACTCTAGGGCGATGAATATTACTACTATTGCGTGTATAGTGTTCGTGAACGAGACTGTTTCGTATAAAGAAAGGGTGGCACTTCAGTAATTCGGACTTAACAAACACAACTGTTTCATAAATATAAATGCAGGGAAGTGTTAAGATATTTAATTCCTTGAATAAAGGTTTACAAGAGTTTCGGAGGTGAGGTTTACAAATTTTCCGAACTATCCTCTTCTGAATTCTGAAAGTTTGAATACTCTGAACGGAATTACCTCAGAAGATAATGGAATTATGGAATTCGGGTGGTTGGTTATAGCGTTTTGAAAGATAATATAAACGGTGTTTGTTTTTGGAAGAAATCCTTATCCCTTGCATGATCAATCTATTGTATTTTTTTGTGTTAATTAACTTGCGTTTTATGGGAAAACTAGAGTTGTAATGTTTTAGGAATATTGAGATAAATACATTGAATTTGTCGTCGGTGTTTTGGCAATAGTAAATATCTTTCCATGTTTCTTCACGCAAATAATTAAAAAATATAGATTTATTTATGTCATTACTCTCTTGTAAATTTGTAAAGGATTTTAAGTTGTTTTAGTTTATTATTAATAGTCAATACTTGAGCAAGGTGATCACTGTATCCGACGATAAACACTTCAGAGAGATACGAGATTCCATTGTTGACTATAATTTGATCTAGCAATGTTTGAGATGAGCTGGAGAGGCGAGTGGGGTCGTTTATCGTAGTAATAAGGTTGAAGGAGTCGATAAGATTCTTGAATCGATTAACTGGTGAATGTGCAGAGTCGGATGTACTCAGGAAATCGTTGTTGAAATCGCCACATATAACGATAGATTTAGTAGATTTATGTGTGATATGTTTTAAAACAATTTCGAAGTTTCGAAAAAATATGTCAAGATCTTATTGAGGGGGTCCATAAACACACAAAACAACAATATCGGTGTCGGTCAGATTAACTGCAGAAAATTCGAACACACTATCTACGCAGAAGTTCTCGTAGCCTGGCAGTGGAGAAGATAAAATATCATTATGAACGTAAATACATGTACCTCCGTGGGGATTTTTGCCTTTAAAATTTTGCCGACAGTAAGAACTTGCTAAATAATAATTAGAAATAGCAGTATCGTTGATGTTGTTAGTTGAAAGCCAATGCTCTGTGAGGCATAGCAAATCGAATCGACTATCGTGTACTAGAATTTCAATGTCTGTCAATGTGTT
>NNCF01126407.1:1123800-1134700 GCA_002313205.1 Laupala kohalensis | reverse complement strand
CGCACACTGCACCTGAACGTGATTGTCACCTTCGAGTACCACATCGTACTCCTGATCGAAAGTTGTAACTGTGTATGGGGGCGGCAGGAAGAATAGATGAGGACGTGGGAGATGAGGAAGCAGTAAGTGAAAGAACGGGGACAGGATAAGAAATGGGTGTGGAGATAGGAAGAGGAGATGGTGATGAGGTAGGAGAAGTGGGAGGTGGAGGAGATGAAGTAGGTGCAGGAGGAGGTGTAGGAGTGAGTAATGGGGCAGGTGGATGATGTGAAGCTAGGAGAGAACCGAAGTGCTGTTTCCCAGACGGTCTCAGGTGTAAACCGTGCTGGGTAAAGTCCTTGGCAGTCAGGTGTGGTTGCAAATCAAAAAATGTGATTTTTGTGTCTGCCAGGTGATGTTTTAGGGAGATGTTTGCCAGGTTAATTTCGTGGTTTATTTGTGGAACGTTGAAGCGTGGAGGCAGGCTAGAGAGAACTATGTTCGTGAGCAGGGAGGCCATTTTTAGTTTTTGTAGATGTTCAGACGCGTTGAACATCTACAAAGAGACGTATTAAAAGAGACAAGACGCTATAAATAAGAACGATAGAGGATTAAGATAAGTAACTGGAGAATTTATGAAAAGTAATTTCTCTTGATTCCCAATATGAACTCCGAAGGTGATGTTTAACCTGTGGTACACAAATGAGTATCTGGATTAAGTAATTATTTTTTTAAAGACTTCAGCAGTTATTTAAGGTATTCTTAAGAATCTTATTTTCAAATATTGTACAATCCTCGAGAATATACTGAGACTGAGAAAAATTTCAGTAAAATTTAGTTGATGGAAATATATGAATAATATGCCCCAAGGTTGTTGTAATTGCGTCTGTTAATTTTAAACTAACTAAACCCGTGTGATTAAGTCCCGTGCGAAAATTGAAATCAACTTACATTCTGAATGATAATATGGTTTACTTTCCTTTACCAAGACTAGTTTATTGAACTCAATAGTATGACGTTATACTTTCTGTTATCTGCTAGTTGTGTGAAAGTTTGACTCGGTTCCATGTCTACCATTAACAATATAAACAGTAGATNTATATATATATATATATATATATATATATGATAATACTAGCTGAGTGCTCTCAGTTTTGCTCGAGTGAATTCTGTAATATGTCTCCAGTTTTATTCTTTCTATTAGGGGTGATACCATTCATCACAGCGACACCGAAAATTCTAAACTCGTCGTACTTTTCCCTCAGGTATCTCACCTTTTATATGTCATACCCTTTCCTGAGGTGCTGAGGTTCTGGGGTAACCTTTGATCTCTACTTTCATGGGTAACTTACGATTATCTTACATGTCTACCCATTCCCATCCCTTACCAAGGGGGTGCTAGGAGTGTCTAATTTCCCATGGGGGCAGAATATAGCATTACACGATTGCAGGATGTTACAATCAACTTAGAAATGCTAAAAGTGTAAACTCGTCACTGATATCTATCATATTGAATGATTTGTTTAGAGCATCCCCAACCCATGGGATGCAAAGTGTGTAAACGGGCTGATTTTAGATTTCGAGTCTTTGAAAAAGTCATTAATAATCTCATCGACACAGAAAACTATGATCTCAACACTAATATGTCATTTTCCATTTTTTCACATTTCAACCCTTAACCAAACGGAGTATATTCTCTCATTATGGGTGATCGTGGACTAAAGCGGCATTGAGAGTGTGTCTCTTCCCTTCTGCTACCGCAAAACGGGTGTATTCAACACCAAAATCGGATGCTTTTGATAATTTTAACCTGCCGCCCGTGCCCATCCCTATCCCAAGGATGCAAGGGGTTTAATATCTCCAATTTGTACTAATTGTGAACTTACGAATCATTGGGGATGTCCTTATCCATGAATCTTTGAAACTGATAACTATGGTTTCAAATATGTTATGAGATTTTTCCATTATCTTTACATGACACACACTTCCCACCCTCTTCCAGGGAGTGTCCGGGATGTTTTACCCTCACAGTGATTCTTGTAAGATAGTCATATGTGCATTAAGTTTGGTTCAAATTGCTCGAAACAATCAAGAGTGGTGGGATACATAGGATATATAATAAAACATTTTAACCCCCATTTCACCCTCTTAGGGGTAGAGTTTCGTAAAATATTTTCTTAGCAGACGTCTTCATCCTAAGAGAAATCTACCAGCCAAAAGCTGAGTACCCGAAGCTATTGTGCAACAATTCACTTTTACAAACAACTGTTGTTAAATTCTTTTTCAAACGTTGATTTATTTGATGTGAAAATTTGACGAAATAATTTGCTAATTTGATTAGTTGCTTCTATTTTCATGTACAGCTCCATGCCAACAAATAATTAAGTAGCTTCAGATGTGGGGACTTGCAAAAATCTCTTCGAAGTGGTTCCTTGTTGACTGAGTAACCAACCATCTGTATCGACTGCTTTTCAAAATGTTTAATCATGGTAGAAATTAATATTTACATATAATACATATCTTTGCCAACTGGGACTGATTCAACTGTCATTGTATAAACGCATTAAATAAGTATAATACGGGTCAAAGACGAATAGTGTAATCTTTGTCATTTAAATTGAAATACTTCTGAAAGTGAGCTTTACGGTTGATATATGGATTTCAACTGACGAAACTAAAGAAACGTGTTTTCCTTCGATCACAAATGACCAAAAAAGGAAGTATTGTAAGCTAAGTGGCGTATTCCAGGTGTTCATTATTTGTCGTAGACTTTAAGCAGGAAAACATAAAAAAGGAAACTTTACCTTTTTAAATGAAAAATTAAAATTTAGTTTTGTAGTCTAAGAGAGAATTCTGCTAGTTAAATCTTAATTTCAGGTAGACATCTACGAAATTCGTGTTTCTACACGGTATTTGGATATTTTCATAGACTATGTTTCACAGACTAATCATTAACCACGACATGAAAAACTAAATTAAGTTATAAGAATTCTGTAGTGGTTCAGAATCTGCAATACAAATTATGCAGTTGGAGCTATCCCGCTTCAGAGATTACTACAGTTAATATTACTATATAATAAAACCGTTCAATTTTTGAAACCGTGTGTGGGTAGGAGGGGTTGGTGATATTTTCCTCAATATTTTTATTAACAATAGGTTAACAACATTTTCGATTGTTGCACAAAATTGTACGATATTCAAAGACTCAGTTAGTTAGTACTGTTTAATTTTCGTATCCGTGATGGGCGAATAGGGACTGGTGACGTTTTTGTTATTATTTGTTTAAACAATAGGTTAACATTTTCATTGTACAACAATGTACAAAATTGAAAGAATACGATAGTAGTGTTCAATTTTTGAATTTTGTTGTGGGGGCTGGCGAAATATTTCCCCAGTTTTTGATAGTTAATAATTAATGACCGCAGCTTGTACAAAACTCAAGTTTGCTGATACTAAATCTGTACAAAATTCCTGTATAATACTTTTTCTGATTCGCGTTGGGGACATGGACATGTCAGTCAGTGATATTTCGCTTTTATATGTATACTATCTGAGTACCGGCACCTTTGCTTGCGTAAATTCTGTAATATGTCACCAATTTTATTTTTTCTCATATCCTCATTCACTGAGAATGATATCCATTAATGTTAACCATTGAGGGTTTATTAGTATTGGTGTGTACCCTCAATCCCTTATTTCCACTGATGTAATTCAAAAACGTTTTAAGAAAATGTCAATTTCCCATTTTACACCCAGGGGTGAAGTTTTGTAAAATTCTTTCTTAGTGGACACTTTTGATAATTTGCGTGTCACGCTCTTCCCAACCCCGACTTCTAGGGACTTAGTGCACAGCATTTGGTCTGAAGGATACATAATGCCATTGGAAATACGATTAATCGTCGTAGAAAAACCAATAATCATGGACTCGACTCTAATATCGGTCCTTTTATGTTATTTTTACGGTTCACTCTTTCCGTCCCTAACTCTAAGAATACAGTGCTTTTATGTGATATGATCTTGAACATAACGGCATAGGTTGTTGAAACATCTCGTTAACCCTAAAACTATGTATCCAATGCATTTTAATTTTTTTAAGTATTTCAATATTAGTTCTCAATTATTTTTATCCATGAACCATTTCGAACCCCATCCCCACCCAAGGGGTGTTAGTAGTGTGTTTATTTCACGAGGGCTGAGTTCAGACTTACACGATATCCGGATTTCACAGTCAACTCAGAGACACCGAAAAATTGTGGACTCGTCACTGGTATGTCATGTTTGATATTTTATTCATAGCAGCCCTTTCCCTAGAGGTGCTGGAGTTCTTACGGACTGATTGTGGGCTTTGACGTCTTCGAGAATGTCACTACTAATTTCAGCCTGCACGAAAACTACAATCTCAACACTAAAATCGGTCACTTTCGATTATTTTTACATTTCATTCCTTCTCACCGCAACACAAAGGGTGTTAATTCCTTATAGGAGGTGATCATGTACTTATCTGGCAATAAGAGTGTTTCTTCACTTTAGCCGTCCCAAAAATGATTTATTCAACACCAACATCGGTCGTTTTTTATTATGTTTACCTGTTCTTCTTTCCCACCCTTACCCTATGGATGCTAGGGGTATATTATCTGCAATGTGGACTGATTGTTAACTTAAAAAGCATCTGGGACGTCCTTATCTATCCCAACGCCACCGAAAACTATGGTTTCGAATATAATATCGGATTTTCCCATTATTTTTACATGTGATCCCCTTCTCACCCCTCTACATGGATGCAAGGGATGTTTTCCCCCATAAGGCTTGTTATATAGTCAGTCATCTGTGTATCAAGTTTGATTGAAATTGCTCCAGGCACTCTAGAGTTATGGTGTGATGCATACACAAAATATTCCAACCCCCCATTTCACCCTCTTAGGGATGGATTTTTGTAAAATCGTCTCTTAGCGGATGTCTACTCTTTAAAAGGAACCTATCTGCCAAATTTCAAGTTTGTAGGCTTTGTAGTTTCTGAGAAGATATATTATTTAATTGCATACAGATGCCATCCGACGGGTGTTTACTTAAACTGAAATTTCAGAATTTTTTACGTAAGAGGATTTCATAGTTAATTGAATCGAGTGCTCTCAAAGCAGCAATTGGCACGCGCACGTAGACATACCGTCGGTTCAGAGATGCCATACCTTAAAACTCTTGTAAAATCTAAACTATTCGTCCAAATGTTACGATTAGAAGACTTTATCTTTGTTGAATGCACGAAACAAATAATCCATTAAAATTTGTTGTAGATTGATTTTTTCTTTCTTAAATTACTCGCCTAAATAGAAGAATTTCAACACTTCTTATTTTCATAACGTTTCTTCAATAATTTAGGTTAACCTTAGCAGATAGACATATGCTACCCCATACATTTTTGTAGAACTCTTCGAGGCGAACAATATTGCCACTCAGTTGTCATCCATCTCTAACAGTTTAGGCAGCATAGGTGAATATGTTTTATCTCCCCCCCCTCCCATTTCATTGACATTTATTTATGATATGTCGGAGGATTTGATTGTTTGTAAGTGAGGAGTGAATCTAAATAAAACAGTTTAAATGTGGTTTCTCGTATATATTTTCCGTGAAATTTAAATCTTACGATATAACCCCAAACAACTTATCCCCAAACCCCTCTACTAAGAACAACTACAACTTGAAAATAAAACAATAATCTATGTATCTTCATTTTCCCGTGCCAACTTCCTATCGGACTCATCTCTCTCTAACTGAAAATAAAATAAATAATTTTTCAATCATTTTTATTTTGATTACTGACATTCCAAAGAATTATTATCAATTATAATCAATTAATATTCAAAGAATATTATCAATTATAATCAATTAATATTCAAAGAATATTATCAATTATAATCAGTATAATAAAATAATTATTATATTTATTAAATAAATGTATTGCAACGATGATAATTTTGGCAATGAAAACAAAACATTTTGATAACGAAAGTTTTATTTTCTGGTTTTCAGATGAATTCATGAAACTTTATTGAACTATATAAATTTTAAAAATTTAAATACTGATGCATGACGCAGCAATACGGTTTATATATTTCATTTTACTTTTCAATACTATAATTGTCAGGACATTACAAGAAAGTGGGTGGCAGTGAGGGGTATAACAATGGTCACGTCACCTACCATTTAAGCATGACGATCACATTTCTACGAAAGTTCCAGCACTATGAAAACAAAGCTTGTCCACAGTGCCACTCTCAGAAACTATGCGTTGCTACGTAGCTAACTTGTTTGGAAAAGCTGATAGTTTTTTTGCAAGGGTCGGGGAAATTCTCCTCCACTAGTGGTCGTTCCTCACTAGCTCACCTCTAAGTCAGCTTCCAACAATTCATGTGTATGATCAATAAGTCCTGTTATGGCAGCATATATCTGACATTTTGATTTACCTTTCTGAGGAGTAAAACGAAAACGGAAAAGAAAAATTGTTTAGAATTGACAATGTTACAACACTCAGTGCAACAGAAAAGAATCTAGAGGTTTCATCAATTTTTCTTGTGTATTATTGTAATATTTGTAAATGGGAAATGTGGCGTGCTATTGAAGCTTGTCTACATGGAGCGATGGAAGGTAGGAGTAGGGTGGTAGGCTATTGTTAGTAGTTGGCCGCTTAGCTGGGTTTACCAACAATTTGTCCCACGTGGACGGGTTAGTAAGAGTTGTTAGTTTTAGAATTATTGAAACTAGGAGGAGGTGGATAGAGCAAGGAGGGTTCACTTTTCAGTAGTCACAGCTATATGAACTGATGTGAAAAGCTACAAATTTTTTCTGGCCCAAACTTGAATTGAAGCTGGACTGGCTTAGTGAGGAGCTATCAATTGAGCTATGAAAAGAGTATTCATTTACCTGAGAAGATAATTTTAGGAAGTGAACAAATTTATATGGCGAAACCAATTTTCGCATAATTTTGCCGTTCTTGCGGCAACGATATGGTGAGATAACTGTGGATAACAAGTGACATTACAAATTGTTTCATCATGATAAGCAAATATGTCGTGATTCATACTCTTGTCGTTCGTCATAATCCCCACTTTCCCCGCCTTTCTGATAAGGTTGCTTAAAAAATTCATTTTGAGACTTACATGTTTTGTATACCCCTCCATCTGAATGTTACCTGCTACATTCATCTAATTTTAATAATGGACATAATACAGTAACCTATCTCATAAAAAACTTTTTTGCAGATAATTTAAAACTTTTGTTGAATACTATCATATTTTGCATACGATTCCACACTTTTTCTAGAATAGATTCAGTTAATAATGGATTCAGAAGAAAAATGGATTCAAACCTCGGTTAGAAATATTTCATCCTACATCCCATGGCAGAAGGGCCTGAAATATTTTTGGGTCAAACCCTTTATTATTGGTCTCGGCCCGAAATAACTTTAGGCCCGAAATAACTTCAGGCCGGCCCGAAATAACTTTGGACCGAACCCGAAACAACTTTAGGTCGGCCCGAAATAACTTTGGCCTGGCCCGAAATAACTTTAGACTGGTCCGAAATAACTTTGGGCAGGTCCGAAATACTTTGGGCCGGCTCAAAATGCAAGAACCTCTTTTGAGGTTGGCCTGAAATATATGTAAATTATATTGTTGGTTATTTATAATTTATATCAGGAGTCGATACCCAATTAGTTTATTATCCTTACTAAATTAGTTTATTATCCTCCACGTGGTCATACGCAGTTTTTAACTGCTTTTTTGACAAAGTTTATTTATTTATTTAATGAAATAAATATTATGGACAAATAACAAAAAAGTTAATTAAATAGATGTGCAAATAAGGTTTTGTTATGAAGTAAATTAAGGTTTTTTCTAAAAAAAACATAACAAAGTATAATTAAAATTTTTATTGAATCTATGTAATAATGATAAAAAACGAAGTATGCGTACGATCAACAAGAAGACACAGGTCGAATTAGGAAATTTCCTGAGAGTATAAAAATATTGGTAAATCGAATAAATAAATGTCAGAAAGAGCATTGATTGCAGTTTTAACAACTATTTTAACTGTAGTTAAAAATAGCTCAATACTATCAAGCAAGAACAGCAGAAGGGTCAGAAAAGTAATTCCGAAATTTAAGGCGTTTTCGGGACATGAAATATTAGACCGCAAAAAAGAATGAAATTTCGGTTCTGTCAGAAATTCGTCGTTCAGTATCGAAGTGAAGGGGGGGGTGCCGTAAGGGCAAGTGCCCTAAACCCCAAGAAATGCGTTTCTTAAAGGATCCTCCAATTATATACGAAAAAATTTTCTGAATAGAAAATCAATTAAAATTGAAAAATTAAACCTTGAAACATGTCCTTTTTGGCTCTTATAAATATTCTCTTGTTTCATAAAGTATCTTAAAGTATCTTGTATACGACGCTCTAAGTATGGTAAGTCAACTAGGTTAATAAAAGTATGTTAAAAAAAGTATTGAAATATTTTCGTACAATTATTTACTATTTAGTCCTAGAGAGGTGGAAAAGAAGGAGAACGTTTTAATCCACTGATATATTGAGCAAGATTTAGTTGTGCATGGGAACTACATGATATTAAAAATATGAATGAACTCTTTTGCTAGTCCGTACTACTTAATCCACAAGATTTCGTTTCATCAAAACTTTACTCAGATCTCTTGAACAAGATTCGCACTTTAATTATCTCTGTATTCATGATTTTACAAAAGAAGGGTTATAAGGTATGAAGATATGATTTCATCGGTAATAAGGTATGAAGATATGATTTTCACCATTACTTTTTGGTTTCTACTTTACGTGACCAATTATATTTTTTCTTATGCCCAGGTTTCTTTATTTTATATTTTTGTATCCTTTTTGACACTACTTGAAAACTCCTACTCGTGCCTTTATAATATTCCTCTTTTAATTTTAACTAACAATGTTAATGAGATAAGACACTCAACTTGTGAAGTTCAAAACTTATACAGAAATCAACGGGAATAGTGGCGTACTGAATGGTTTGAGTGTCCAGAAAAATTTATATTGTCGCAACATTCTTTAGCGAGCACCCATTTCAGAAGTAATTTACAAATAAATAATTTATTATCATAAAAAACAGTCACAGAATGTATATTACCACACGTAGAATAAGAGACTGTTTCACAAATAAAGAAATCAAAGTTTAAAATGCATTACAAAATGCGTATGAGCATAATGAAATTCACTCGAGATGCATTTCCTGTCTTGGGGCTTAAAGGCAGTGGAGGATTTAAAATTTCTGCACCTCCCAAAACTAAACAAAATGGCTTCTTGTGATAAAATCTATTAAGAGGAAATATTCATATGTCGGCACCCATGGTTGAGTGGTCCACACCGATAGAGAGCAGGTTCGATCCCGATCGAGGACAACGGTGGCGAAAATCCACTCATGAAATGTTAAACAGTAAGTAAAATATCCATTAAATTTCATACACTGTGGGAAACATTAATTCTCGGAGAAAAATGTTTTCAAGGAGAGGCGGAACGACGAATTTCGGTCCGACCCGAAATTTCAGGCATTTCGGAACGACGCAATATTTCAGGCCTTTCTGCCATGAGATATGTTATTACGACTTTCATGAGAAAGATTACTTTAATAATATGTCTCGTGATATTCCTTCATGAAAATAGCAATAATAGAAAAAAATGGTTTTTAATTAAATCAAATAAAACAATTACCTGATTTTCTAACCATTTATTGCATAATTGCTTCACTCCTGCACTATCCACTGGCGATTTTTCAAGATTTTTAAGTAAAGGGAAATATTTTACCAACATGTAAATACAATGCGTAAAAATATTGTTTTTTTTAAATTGAAAATAGTTTTCTTTTTCTTTAATACGCAACAACGACGCTAAAATACATTTTATTTGGATTTACTCTTTCAATTGGAGAACAGATAAAAGGAAAATGTATTTTATATACCATGAAGCTTGAGCCGCATAATATAACCTTTTTTTTCTTTTTCTTTCATTCTTTCCTTTTTTTTACAATATCGTATAAGGGAAGATAATTGACTTCTTTGACATTGTATCTGAAGCTAACCACCAATCCTGTTTACATTTTTTTTTTCATGTATGTATTGTGTTTACATATTTCTTCATGAAAAAATCCTATGGCTATATTACCTACACCATAATATTTTAGAGGAACTTGTTAGAAGAAAACGTCTTACTTATGAATTGTACACCGTACATTGAAGAATCATAGGAATTGTTTCAAAAATAATTGGAGAATAAATTAATGTTTCATCGCGAGGTTTTGATTTCATTTTCACGAATTAAATTAATGTATTTATGAAACTAACACAATATTTCCTTAATAAGAACCGATTAATCATGTGACGTCGAATGAAAATGGTAGACGGGACCGGGATTTGAACCCGGGACCTTGAGCTCTACGCGCGCATGAGCGCGTAGAGCTCAAGGTCCCGGGTTCGAATCCCGGTCCCGTCTACCATTTTCATTCGACGTAACATGATTAATCTGTTACCTGGCGGTGAGGTTCACCGCAATCTAAGAGATTTCTATGTTAATAAGAACCCTCTTGATTTTTTTAAACCTACAGTCTAACAAAACTTCCACATTAATAGAACGCATTCTTAATCGTTATTCAGTTTTTTTGCCTTGAAATATTTAATAAATCATCATATTTCAGACTTTTCCTATTTTCTTCATTTATTAATAAACAATGGAAATATCGTTATTCAGTAAATGATTGAAAACTCCGTTGGATCTAGGGAATTAATTTTGTACCCTGTCTACTGATTATTTTTCCTTAGATATTTTGTTTGAAATTTTAGATTATGAAATCAGGGAAAAAATATCGAAAAGCGTCTGGCGAAAATACTATATATATATAT
>NNCF01126407.1:1104704-1118271 GCA_002313205.1 Laupala kohalensis | reverse complement strand
AGCAATGCCAGACTCAGCTCGGGGCCCCGTGTTTGCCAAACACGTACTTACTAGATGTTAGTCCCCTGGGGCGAGGTAGGAAAATGAAAGATACCCTAGCCCTAATGGCGTCGGGATCGAAAAGAACAAGAGGTGACCAAGGGAGATCAGGAAAGAGAAAGGAAGGAGCATGGCACAAGTAAGTGGAAGCAATGCCAGACTCAGCTCGGGGCCCCGTGTTCGCCAAACACGTACTTACTCGATGTAAGTCCCCTGGGGGGTGAAAGAGATGCGCGTTTATAAATGGGTTCCTGGAAGGCCTGGGACTTTTGAAAATAAATGACCCATTTGTTGGGGTTGGGTTGGAAGGAGTAGATAGGAGAATGATAACGTGCACGCTTGTCGACTGACTAGGAATTCAAAGCTATATCTACTATTGGGTTATACTTCTTATCAGAAATAACTAAACTGAACTAAATTGATAAAAGTCAATGTTTTAGGTATAATAGACCAAAAATTGTGATGAAATAAAAGAACTTTTCCAAAATCCCATACGATTCCACAGTTGGCTGAGCTATTAGAAAATCCTAAAATTTAGTTTAGATTNTATATATATATATAAACCTTCAAGTATTTCTATTGAAACAAACATTTTGTTCTTTTGGCTCTTTCGGCAGCCAAATCATCGAAAAATAACCGACATTGATTTTCTGAATGCTGTGTTATGGGTGCATCTGTATTGGCGTTGTTTTAATATTCAATTGCTACGACAACAAACAATACAAAAAAGTAGTGGAGATAAAGTGTTGTTCTACTCCTGTATTTTACTTTACTACTCCTGTATTTATCCCATAGCTTTCGAAATCCTTTCTTAAAATATTTCTGTTTTCTGAAACTTTTATGTTCATTTTCTGCTCGAGACTGAAATACATTATAGTGTAATAGCTCCTTCGGAATTCCACTTGAAATGGAAATACTTATTGTTTTACTTCAGACGGGTTTATAGAATATAATGCATCACGCTGAGGAGAATATTCCTCTGTAATTGTTCAAATCACCTACGTAACCATTGTTCTTTTTTATGGGTATTATCACTTCCTTTTACGATTCGGGAGACTGGATGTGTATCACAAATTAGATTCAACATACGTTTTAAAGCTGAAAGCTTTAGCGAATTCTCAGAGGGTCTATACGCATTTGAATCTTGTAAATTTTAAGGTAACAGCTTCTTCAATATATTCAATAGTTATTGCCTATGGTGCCAATAAATCTACTACCTACTGTAGCATTGGATATTGGGTTACAGAGCTACAGTTTCTTACTTTACATCTCCCTCTTATGATTACTCTCGGCGCCAGCTATTGTAACTATTAAGACGTGATTTTATTATTCATATCCTCCATTATTTATATTTGAATTTTTTCCTCGGTCGAATTTGGCAATGGGACAAGAACTCAATCTTTCTCTTTTTACCGCCTCATTGTGGATAGTATTATCACTTTGTCCTATCTTTTATCTGAGAGCGTTCGTATCTTTTTCCGAATAGATGTAGAGTATTTTCCTTCACTCAATTGACTCGTTATATGAAGGCGTTTCTCTTATCACACATTTCTAAAGATGGGAGTAAAAATTATTGAATCTAGCCTTCTAATTCATCAACTGATATTGTGTTTATGATATGTTCATCCCCATTGTCATTGATTTTGCTATAGCCAAAAGTCACTTCAATATTTTTTCTTTTTTTTTTACTTTTTTACTGCATACAAATGTAAAATAACCACAAAATCTTAAAATATGAAGTTTCAGATAATTATATGAAGCTAATTTCGAAGTTTCCCTCCGAGGTGACAAGTCGATATGTGACCAAATTTATCAACTCGGAAACGATATATTTCGTCACAACTGGATATTAATATTGATGATGATGATAATAATAATAATAAATCGCAAATGAATTATGAGCTGCCTGTCACGAACCTCGCATTTATGTGGGGCACAGTACGTTTTTTAAGTTTTTAGTATGTGTTAATTATACTTTCTTACTTTAGTTCATAGAATTTTTTAATATTAAAAGATGATTTTATTTTAATTTAAATAAAATAATTCGTGCAATTGTTCAATGCACCAGGCAGAGCTCGTATCTACATTCTTCAACCCGGCCACTAAATAGCCAAGAAATTGAAGAATTCCTGACAACTATAGGGATTTACGTAATTTTTTCTAAATTTCAAATGAATTCTTAATATTTCTCATAACAGTATGAATTTCTTTAAAAAATCCTTCCGGCTACAATTCATTTAAATACGTTATACTGCATTCAATTTATTCATGTCACTCCCTGACTGCACAGGAATACCAAAGGAAAGTTGTATATGCGTATAAAATCGATATTTCTACTTATCTTATCAATTTGTATTACGAGTTTTCAATGTTTCAATATTGTTTAGTGGACCAATTTCCCACTTTCAAAATTAATAATATTCAGAATTCAATAAATATGATTCCTTAAACCAAATAAAAAATCGTACATTTCTTGACACTTTTAAATAAATTTATAATGAATTCAATAATATTTTTCGGCATTTGAAAAGTAAAATGTGTTCACAGGCTATCCTTGAAAATTTTAACTTTATTAATCTCATATTTAAACATCTTATAAGTAAATTTATTGACTTATCTTATACGAAATGGTATACACTACAGATCTTCCAACTAATTCTAAATAGACAAATGTATGGAAAAAGATTTTATATCATAAGTGGTATATTTTCTTTGATTCGGAATAAATCATTCTGATCCACAACTTTCATGTCCAAATATTTGCAAGTCATCATGAGGAATTTATTACTCTTCACTTTCAGTGTTGGTACATTTTTATCTTCTCAATTTCTCAGTGACGGAATGAAGCTAGAAGAGAATATTTTCGTTTTAAAATGGACGCTTTTGTCTTATAAAACGTAATTTGGTAACTCGTTAAAGTAATTAATCATGATCAAATAAACATAATGTTCTGCATATTTAAGAAACTTTGGAAACCCATAAACTTGTGGCTTAAACGTTTAGATACGTTTTCGGAAAAGTAACATAAAATAATCTCACTATGCGTCAATAGATGAACAGTATCGCTCTTGAGTTACTAGATTTTTCCCAATGTTTCAAGACAAACAGTGTCTTCCCCTGACAATCTCTTCAAAGTATTGGTACCCACAGATAGCTTATAGTGCCTTCCCAAAATTAAAAACGTTGTTCTAGTATTTGATAGAGTATACTCATTACTAGATGTAATGAAACAGTAAAGGTGACAATGTCTGAACGGTCCAGCGTATTTTCATACGGGTTTCGCATATGTACCCCAAATAACATTCCACGAAGGGAGTTAACTTCCCCATTATTAAAAATTGTTTCATGTAATAAATACCTATTTCTTTACAATATCAATAAAATAGAAGAATAAATAAAAATGAAAACCGAGTAGAACACTTCTATCTATCATAATTTACATACAATATTTTTGTAGGTCAAAATAAATTGTTGAATAAACTAATATTTGTATTGTAAAGAGTGCTGTATATAAAAGAAACAGCGTAGAAGATTAAGACAACGAATGTTTTCAGTCTTCTTATATAGAAGATCATGAGCCTAGGCTAGGGATGTCAAAACAACGGCACGCGAGGAAAGATGCGTTCCACCGCGTGCCAAAAGACCTAAATCGCGTATTTCCATGGTAATTATGAACAAAATCAGAATAAAGCAATACAAAACCAGAACAGGAAATAAGCAACGAAAATCATAATAAAGAAAAATGAATTACGCTTTTTTGTGGCGCACATGGTAATGCCATTTAATCCTACTCTTCTTAATTAGTTATCAAACGTTTCATAAATCGTAAACAAAGTGCATTAACTCTGCGTTCATCACTAGGTTCATTCGTTCTCAAATTTCCCCACAATCTCTTCCGTCCCTCTGTGATAGTCTACTGGCTAATTCTGGCTGAAACCTGCTTTTGAGGCAGCGCCCTACCTGAGCATGCCATGCTCTGATGTCCGTACGTACTCCCGTTGACTTCCCTGACCTAGGCTATTAAAAAACGTAGCTGATAGTATCGGGCTGTAATGCGTTTCATCCCCTCCACGATGCATGGTTAAGCTACCCGTTACACATCGATGAATTAAAATGTCCATGATTGCGTTACCCCTTAATTCTTTGTAACAACATGGATATTACTACAATTCGTCGTAAAAAATTAGAGATACTGAAGTTTGCGCGTGAACAGAGACCCGGTAAACTATGCAAAAATTTAACTAATAGTAATTCCACGTTGACTGAGAATATTTTTATCGTGCCTGGCTATAAAGCTGGTGGGAATTAACAAGATTGAAAATTAGCTAGCAACAATTTATCCCGTGACATTTGATTCGGAGTTTAGTGTCTGTAAATACGTTTTCCTAATTTATAATAAAAGAATTATCACGTTGATTAGTTATCAATTTTCATGTACCATCGCAAAACCGTAGTTCGTAACTCGGTTGAACATTTCATCTCTTTTCATTTCGGGGACCAATAGTATATACATCAAATGTCACGGGATAAATTGTTGCTAGCTAATTTACCAATCTTGTTCATTCCCCATATCAATTTCCTATATGAGCGTAGAGACTGCTCAGTTCTTTACCCATACATAGGCAAGCTTAGCCAAGACTACCCGCCATAGATGTGGGTTCGATTTTAAATAATTTACAACATATGAAGTAAGTTTCAAGCTAAGGTTTGTCTTCCTGGTGTCAGCTGTACACCCACTTTGTATGAAAACATTCAGATAAAATTCAATACTTAGATTTAGATTTATTGTAGAATAAAATATTTATACAAGAAAAGAACTTAATATGTAGCTAATAATTAAATGAGAGTCCGACATGAATGTTTAAATTTTTTTGTGATTTGAAATGTTAACTTTAACAGATATATAGTTTCTTCTTAATTCTAAGACCATCTAGAGGTTATCTAATGAGTTGATTTGCAATATTTTTGCCATAGATTGTCTTCGCACGCGTGATGCTCCACCCACCCACCGCCTGAAACCAGGAGCAATTCCCTACGTCATCACAGAGCAAAGACTCAAGCAGATTCGCAGCGAGTTTCTCTACTGTTTCTTTGATGGCGGCGGTGATGACGGAGACGGTGACCATCAAAAGAACGTACACGCTTCCACGCCTCAAGTGCACAAAAACTTCAACTTCCAATTGCCATTCTTTGGATTTCGCTTCAACTACACAAGGGTGAGTTTCATTTTTATACCTTCTTTAAAACTGCATCTCGGGCCGCCCAAGTTTGAGTAATGTTGTGTAACCACCTCTGAAAGGATAATAAACATTAATCCATGTGGAAATGTTCATAGCCAACGTTGTGGTTCCACGGCAGGGTATTCCTTTTACCTGTGCCATTCATCCATTAACACACACACCAACATACACAATTAATAATAATTTATGTGGTAAATGTTTCATCAACATCGATACGACAGAGAGGACATTCAACACCCAAATATTCTTCCTCACATTAAAACAGACGTATGATCAATCTAACCAATTTAAACACTTAAGTTATTATAAGAGTTACATGATGTTTTATATTTTAAATAATTTATTTCGCTCTCTAAACTTATTAAGAAGAAATTTATAACTTCGTAAACAAATGAACAGAAGGAGATTTTTCTTCACGGAAGTATGGTTTTTATAACATGCTGCAATGGAGGAGGGTACGAATAAAATNCCCCCATTTATTTGAATTTCCCTCAGACCTCAGTTTCAAACAGTCATCACATGGGTTCTTATTATCACTCATTTAATTTAAATTACACAGTTTACACTAATTACTCTAAGAATTTCAGCTTTATGTCTCTCAGTGTGAATTTTTTACTGGTATGAACACGAACTAGTGGCGAAGTTATAATGTGTATGAGGGTCGGGAAAGATTCCCGACCTTTCGCTGATTTTACCTGACAGTAATTATCACAAGTATCCCAAATATTAGGCAAGTAGCTTTTACTGAAGTGATTGTATTTCTCCGTCACTACGAACTTGTTATTAATAAGACAAAATTAATGGATCCGTAAGAAATACAAAATATTAATACAAAATGACAAAAAATTAGTTTCATGTATTTTTTTCTCTGCCCATAGGTTTCTCTGAATGGCTATCTCGAATTCAGCGATCCTCCGGAACACTACACGTATCCTTTAGTGTTCCCTAACAAAGACTGGCCTCAGAAGAACGACCCAGCCTTCATTGGAATCTTTTTCAGCAAAATGCGAGTTGGCAAGATCCGTCCAGATGATGTCGATCAGCGAAAACCGGGTGTCTACTTCCGAATGGAACGTGACTTGCAAACGCGTACTGACCAATTTGGTGTGGAGATGCGTGAGCGCCTCAAGTGGGACATTCGCGAAGGTGTAGTGGGAGCAGACACTTTCGACCCCAAACATTCTATTGTCATCACATGGAAGAACGTATCCTTCGCCGGAGGAATCGACAATGCTCTTTACAGAGTGAGTGAAAACAATTTATGACTATCAATACTTTGCATTCACATGATTAATCACGTGATTAATAACAGTTTACACTGTTAAATTTATTTCAGAATTCATTTGCATTTACATTAGAATTAGCCTACGACTATTCTGGCCACAACTTGCGTTCTTATTAGCGTCCAGCGTTCCAGCGTTCCAGCGTTCCAGCGTTCCAGCGTTCCAGCGTTCCAGCGTTCCAGCGTTCTTATTATTAGTTCGTTCCAATTTATTCCACTATTTTTCAATGTATTTTTCTTTTTCATTTTGTTTCCTCTCTATCAACCCTGTACCTAAGCTCATGCTATTACAAGAGTTTTTGTTTCTCCAGTTCGTACTTTCCTTATTTTATTATAAATTCTCTTCAACCTTCAAGTTATTTGTCTCTCACCAATCATGAATGTGTTTACACTAGTAACTAACTAACTGTAGTTAGTTTTTGCTCCATAATTTTGTTACCATTAAATTATTAAACTTAACTACCTTTTGACTAAAACTTATATTTTACTCCTTACGTTTCGTCACTGCTTTACGACATCGTCAGGTGATAGTACATTATTCTAGTAACTTGAAATTAACATACATGAAATTATATAATACTTGCTGAGTCCCCGCGGCTGTGGTCACGTGAATTTTGTAATATGTCTGCAACTTTATTCTTTATCGCATTCCCATTTCATAAAAACCTTTCATAGTAGATATTTGCGATTTTTTTGTTCGCGCTCTTCCCATCACCTTATGGGATGTCGTGCACCTCATGTTATTTGAAGAGTACACGATGTCATTGGAAGGGTATACGATTATTCATCTCAGAGTACACAAATATTTCATGGACTCGACCCTAATACAGTTTTTAACGTTATTTTCACGTCTCGACCTACCCATCTCCAGCTCTAAGAATACCGTGTCCCTGTTTGATCTCAACTTGAACTTAACGACATTGGTAATTTAAACATCTCATCAACTCTTTATCTATGGATCCTATGCAATTTCCATTTTTTTATATTTCAAAATTAGTTTTCAATTCTTTGTATCCATAAACCTATTTTCCCAAGCGTGCTAGTGATGTCTTTCTTTCATGAGGGCTGAATTTGAATTTCCTTGAACTTGAATTTACACGTTATCGGGATTTCACTATCAGCTCAGCGACGCCGAAAATGTGGACTCGAAAATCAATAAATCAGTCAGCCAGTACGGGAGTGGTATTTCGCTTTTAAATATATAGATTTAACATCAGAAAAAATAAAATCAATGAAATAAATAACCATAAAACAGAAACCATACACGAAAATATCTTATTATAGATAAATAAATACCCAATAGTTTCTCTGTGTCCCCCACGCAAGTACAAACTCCTCGAAACAGGTTAGTTAGGACATTGGATTCTGCTTTATTGAAGTTCCGTTGGAACTAGAAGAATTAAGAATTAGAATCCATAGTACCTCTTAAAACTGGAATAAACTAATTTAGGATTCAAGCTGTGGAGTGGAGGGTTGACGTTGTTGCTGCGTTGTCATCCACCGCAAGAGTTCCTTCGCACTGTCTCTATCTACGGTTGAGGGTTCACTATAACGACGGCCCGCCTATCATTCGTCCACGCGGCAACTAGTCCCTCTGAAGTTCCACAGCGATCACTACGCAGAATTCTATTGTAGTTTTATTCAGACAATAAATATTTTCGGGACGATCGCGTACACATTATCACTCGACTCGTTTCTAATTAAAATTTTCGAGAGAACTTTGAGTAAATGCTGATGTTTTCTTGCTTCTTCCTTAGGAGAAAAAGTGAATCCATCCTCGAATCGCGGTATTTAATAGTTAGTAAAAATAATTTACAAATTTATTCGCCAATAATGTCATTTTAATAATCTCAAATAAGGTTGGCTCAGCGGAAAGAAGTATTACATTACAATGGCAACCAAATATTTCTCGACAATATATAACGCCAAAAAGATACTGACAAAATTCTTAATGATGTTTATACCGGGAACCGATTCTTGCTCTGAATGTAGTGATTTATATCAGGAATGTGATAGGAAAACTTGAGTAGATTGCATTCTCTTTTCTGTGGAGGAGTGAACGCAGTGCCACTTAAAAGCAAAGAATGAAAACAACTATGAATATGAGAGGAAATAAAAATTGTGTCAAATCTCCTGTACTGCTCGTGGTAGGAATGAATATGTGAAAATAAATGAAAAAATGATCTCAATACAACAAGTATTTGAAAAATAATACATGTACCTTAAGCTCATTAACAATTCTCCCCAGCTCTTTAAAACTTGTGAAATTTACAGCGTTTCCCATTAACTGCGTTCACCTCAAATGTCGTGTATCATTCTAATTTCTATGATTTTCATTCGCAGACAAACACATTCCAGTTGGTATTGGCTACTGATGAAGTTTATACCTACGCCATCTTTAATTATGTTGACATCCAATGGACGAGTCACACAGAGGCAGGAGGTGATACAACCATCGGAGAGGGAGGAGTAGCTGCCTACGTAAGTACTCGCAAAAAAATTCGAGAGAATAATAGAAAAGGATTTCAGTTTTTATTTCACAATGATCGATCATTCTGAAATAAAGATCGTTCACTATTTCAAAAATAGAACTCTTTGAAAGCTCATGTTCTATTTTTTATTAAGATCATTATATCATTCCAGATCATTTTACTGATTAGAAAGTTCATGGTTGCAAATAAGTTTCCGAACCTTTGATGTTGTATGCACCTATGTTATCTCTTTTTATAATTATTTGAAAAGTTTCCAACATCCTGCTTAGACCACAGAATCCACCACTTTTCAGCGAAAATGTTGCTCAACACTACGTCTTTACATATCAGAAAAACTTTAACAATAGAAAGACAATTGTGTTTTGTGTTCTCTTCAACACATTAGTCCTAAAAAGGCTCTGTATGTATATTTCATGTACGTTGTTACATGAAATGTTCGAAAAGAAACCTAATCTTAAAACTTAATCTATACTAATGAATAAATGCGTAACGCGAAAGTTATGTGTCTGTCTGTCTGTTTGCTACCTGATCACGACTAAACCACTGAACCGATCGTGATGAAATTTAACGAGATAGTTTAGATGTCCAGGATGAACGTGGGTTAACTATTATTTCTTTAAATGTGTGATAAGTGAGACAGAAATGTTTTTGTTTTTTTTATCATGAATGTCGATACCATCGGGGAAAAAAGAGTTATATTCGCTGATGCTGCCTAAACGGTTAGAGATATGTGACAACCATGAACGACAATAATGTTTGCCTCAAAGAGTTCTACAAAAAAGTCCGCGGCAGTATAGGTCTATCTACTAATATTGACCTATTATTATCGATAAACCGTTATTTAAAAAAAATTAAGAGAGTAATTTCTTCTTCTGATAAGACTCCACAACCCTAGGTGGGTCTTGGCCGGCTCAATCACTTTAGACCATTCCTTCCGATTCTGCGACTGCCTCTTCCAATTCTCTACTTTCATGTTCTTCAGATCTTGGCGCACATCATCAAGCCATCTTTTCTTTGGTCTGCCTCTTGGTTTTGGTGTAATAGGAACCCATTCTGTAAAGTTTTTTACCACACGAGTGTGGTTCATGCGTTCCACGTGACCGAGCCATGCCAATCTTCTAGTCTTGATTTCTCTGACAATGTTACGTTGGTTTATTAATTTATTTAGTTCTCCATTTGTTTTTGTCTCCAGATATATTTTCCAATTTTTGTCGGGTCAAAGATCTTTCTCAGTATCCTTCTCTCAAATACAAGTAATTGATGATCCAATTGGTTTTTCATTGTCTAGGAAGAGAGTAATTTAAAAAGGAAAAAAATCAATCATCGTCAAATTTAATGGATTACTTGTTTTGCACATTTAACAAAGATAAAGTCATTGAATCGTAAAATTTGGACAAATAGTTTAGGTTTTACAAGAGTTTTAATCAGTGGTGCAGCCGCGTCACGCCACGGAAACGAAAATTTGACCGGTGCGACTCTCGCAAGATGGTGTAGTGTACATAGTCAAGTTTTGCATTAAATTTGTATTATTATGAGTTTGAAAAATTAGGATGCTACACAAGTTTTTAAAAACGAGTATGTAAAAGTATTTTTATCTTAAAATATAGACAGATTGTATTTTTCCGCAATAAAGAAAGATTAAGAGTAAAAGAAAAATCCCAGGCAACGCCGGGTAATCAGCTAGTAAAGAATAAATTAGAGGTTTAGAAGTCCTTCTGAAAGTTCCTTCTTTATTAAATAGCGAGATTCTTGTTTTCTTATAGGTCGGGTTCAATGCTGGCAATGGAACTCGCAGCTACCAGTATATGCCTTACTCTCAACAATCCACTCTACGAGATCTGCCAGGTCGAGGCTGGGCTAATGGATTCCCAGGCAGACACATCTTCCGCATTGATGAAAAAATCATGTTGGGCAACTGTAACAAGGATATATGTGAGTCCATCCACCTTTAATACGCAATTAATGTTATAAATTAGTAAATTAATTATGTTCACTTGTTAATCGACCAACTGAAGTTACTCGGCGAAGCTCATGGTTTGACTTGCTTACACCATTAAGGGCTAGCTTTTTTTGTTCAATTTTGAGTTTTGTAACTATGATCTACTAAGATTTATCACGATTATGTGGATAAACGGTGTATTTTTTTCATTCGTCGTCGCCGGTGGTTTACTTTGAAAATAGATCACGGTCTCTTCTAGCATTTTCGCACAATTTACGAGAAAGCGACATACCGTTGTTACTAAACACCCAGACTTAGCGACTGTAATACCCGAGGTTGATTTTAGACGCCCTTGCACTCCCTTCTTGATCTAACCCACCCTACCCCAGACCTCCAACATCCTTGTATACAACAACTTGAGCTTCATATAAACATAAAAAACTAGAAAGATGAAATGAAAAATAAAATTAATTTATTAAATATTACAATATTAGTAATAATACCTATTACACTATTTTTTATTACATAAGCAGTTTGTGTTTCAAAGAAATAGTTTACATGCTAGTTGAATGAAATTTGACTGTTCAAATGAAATAATGTAAAAAATCAATATTTGTTCATTTAAGCTTTGCAAATTGTGAAAAATTCCTTTGAAGCACTGTTTTGGGCACCTGTCACAACACCACTAGATCATCTGGGTCTAGCATGACATTGATAAATACAAAACTTCCACTTTACTTCGAGTGCCATGTGAC
The DNA here is from genome assembly GCA_002313205.1 of Laupala kohalensis. Taxonomy (NCBI): domain Eukaryota; kingdom Metazoa; phylum Arthropoda; class Insecta; order Orthoptera; family Trigonidiidae; genus Laupala; species Laupala kohalensis. The sequence continues at coordinate 1,106,524 of NNCF01126407.1, read as the reverse complement.
AATTACCTTGAGCCATAATTGACTGCGGCCTGTGAAAGATTAAGGTCTCTTTGTCTTATAGGGATGTAGTGGAATGAGAGCGCAAGGCAGCAATGCTCCCGCACTTCTCTGATGTTAATTTATATTTTTTTATCTAATTGATGTATATTTTTTATCTTTAATGTCTAAATTACAGAACTAGTTAATATACATTTCATCATGTAATTCTACTTAACACTCAAAAAGAAAATTGGAATATACTGAAAGTCAAAATTTTTCAAACCTGAAAGACAACTAGTAATGATTCATCAATAACGAGCTTGAATGATATTTTTTTATTGAATCTGTTCACAGCTGGAACTGATTTAGAGTTAACATTCGCTCCTGAGAGTGGCAACATGTTGGGAGGTACTATTGTCAATATCACAGGGCCTTGTTTTGAAGAGGATATGAAAGTCAGGTGCAAGTAAGTAACTCTCACCTTCAAAACATCTGCTACAAAATTTTAATGGAACAGGATTTTATACACCATGAGGTTCCAGTATAAAGCATACTTGTACAGATTGGTCCACCAGTGATATATCTAAACATAATGAAACTTCCATATTCAAGCAAACCACAGACAGTATTTGCATGCCTTCAAGTATATATACAATACTATGGTATATTAAAAAAAAATTAAGATTGAAATTTAAGTTGTATTTAATAATAAGTTCAGTTATCATTTATTTTATTGTCACAAAACAGTTTTTTTTACTTGCTTACATGATTTTTGGATATAGTTTGGAGTTTCCTAATAGGATGAGGTCTGGTGCCAACCTCTCTCACCACCCCTTCTAGTTATAGCCTGTGACCAACTGTAATAAAATTTTAATCCTTCTAAAGAACAAGCAATTATGATTTCATTTATTAGAATAAATTTGGTTGAAGAGTTTTCAGGACATTAATTAGTTGAGCACAGGGAATATTTACTTTGGATTAGTTAAATACAACTGCACGTTCAGGTACAATAATAAAACTTTTTGATCCAGAGAAAGTTTATTTGTGAAAGATCAAAGATGGTAGGATGTAAATTCTTAGAATACTGATAAAAATTGCAACGTCATTGACTATTGCATTGTTAACGTGAAAAATACTTAACTAAAACTAAGATTTTTGTTGTTTTTTACATTTTGTGTCAGAAAAATTCTATACCAGAGATTGTATTCACTATCATTTTGGGGTTTCTGGCCCAATCTCTACTCTTGTGCTCAGCTATTCCCATGTCATGCCAATATTATAAATGTGGAGAACAATAATCAAAGATAAATAATATAATTCTATGTTTGTATAATTACTATCCATAGGTTTGACAAAATGGACGTTTGGGGCACTGTGGTGGATCGCAACCGAGTCATCTGCATCCAACCTTTTGTGTATGCCGAGGGTTATGTTCCACTTGAGATATCAACTGGAGGTGGATTCAATTGGAAAGGGAAATACTACATTGGTATGTTTTATAAAAAAGAAACTTTGATATCCATACAGTTGACTCCTCCGTGACAGTCACCCACCTATGTTGTAAACAGTGAATAAATTGGTGATACTGAGTTCAGGTGGCATATCCCTTTCAAAGAGGTCCTCCTTTTTCTGCTTGTGTATGCCTATCCTTTTTACTCATCTCAAATGTTTTTCCAGTTTTACTCAGAAAGTGAGCAGAGAGAAAATCGGTACCCACTGTTCTCAATAGAAATATTTTTTTGTTATTGACTTTAACTGCAGTAACACACTGGTGGCTGCACCAGGTGATAAGCAACTATCACAGCTGAAATTTCCTCACCTACTTGCAAGGGGGTATCAAG
>NNCF01126407.1:1081233-1104370 GCA_002313205.1 Laupala kohalensis | reverse complement strand
AAATTAAATTGAAAATAATAATAATAATAATAATACTAATAATAATAATAATAATAATAATAATAATAATAATAATAATAATAATAATATTGTATTGAACCACATAGAACATAACAATGATGTATGGTAAGTTATAGTACTAACAACAATAACAATAATATTTACATATAAGAATAACAACATTATAATAACTTTGATACATTTAACCATATTCATTTAACTTAGGCTAAGTAGAAATTAACATAAAATACAATTACTTTCTACTGTTATAGAATATGAATATTTATTTAGGCTAGGTTTATTAGATATCTATGGTAGGAATTCTATTATTTTACTTTTATTTTATTAATTTATGTCAAGTTCTATATTTATACTAAAACAGTGTAATTTGATGTTGTTAGATTGTTTCCTGCATCATGAGTCACCTTCTGCACCTTTGTTCTAATGAATACCTGCAACAGATTGTATGTCATACATTAGTTATTGCCACTGAGGAATTCTTGTACACTGTAGTAGAGTTTCTGTTGTAAGAATTGTTTGAGTTTTGTTTTGAATGGGTTCAGTGTATTGATATTTTTAAGGTTTAGTGGTAATGCATTATATAGCTGTATACCTGCATTTTGAGTGCTGTTTTGACTATGAGTGGATGTATTGCCATATACAAAAATATTTTAAAACAATTTAAACCATTTCCTTGGACTTCAATACTGTTGTGAACTATTTCCTATTTTGTTGTCAGAGACCCCAGCCACAGCCACAGAACGCATCTCCTTTATTGACAATGAAGTCCACATGAAGAATCCTTCAGAAATTACCATAAAATGGGATAAGTACAATTTGACCTCCAATACTAATGCACCAGTCAGGATTTCACTGTGGGGTTACAGGGAACCCAAAACTTCTCTACCTCATCTTGTGTACATTGACACCCTTGAAGTAAGTTAAGGAGTAATAACATTGTAGAGGGTATTAAAGCAAATGCAAATACAATATTATCAATTACATGGATTGTATTCCTTAGTTGTTAGTTTAAAGAATATTATACTGATATTATCTCATTCTTAAACATTTCATTATAGGACAGTATTCAGAATCAAGGACTATATAGAATTGCACCAGGCAACTACAGAAGTAGGAATAATGCAGGAAGTAATGATATACAATTTGGTTTTGTTCACATAAATCTGACACAGCCTGAACAATATCATGGCCTCACTATTTCTCCGTGAGTACACATACAAATATATATTTTGAACAGTGAAATTCGTATTTTCCTTGAAACAACTGCTAAATTATAAAAATCACCTGAGGTAAACTTTGATGTAAGTGAAACTAATTAAAATGATCAATGATTACATCATTGAGGTGATCATTTCGTATCTGTATTTCTTAAATTAATTGTCAATGGTAAAAGGTCATTTCATATGATAATTTTTACTCAATATGCTTGAACAATTCCCTCCTAAACAGTTAAGAATTGAACTTTTTATTTGAAAAAAGAATGTAATGATTTTCCCTTCTACTTATTTATTTAAAGGTACTTATTTAACTATAGTTGGAATTACATTCAAAATTGATGGTATTTTATAAATATTACAGAGTATTATGGAGTCGTCCCATACCTTTGGCATGGTACTTTGGTCCTCAGTGGGAGAAAAAATATGGCAAACGCTGGCCAGAGACAATGTGCAACAACTGGATTAAAAATGATCGTTACCTGAAGAATTTTGCATCTGATGTACCTCAGTGTCCTTGCATATTAGATCATGCACTCAATGATAAGGGACGCTTTTTGTCAGATTTTGACTGTGATATGGACATCAATCCTGATTGTTTCTATCATCAAACTGCTATTCATTGCATGAGAACAGGAACACCAAGGTTTGACAATTGTTTTAATTCTATATTTATTTGTACCGGGAAGTATACAATGGAGCCTCTACATTAAATTAAGGCTGTAATTCTGCCTGACATTTTCCCATGCTGAGAAAACTCTAGATAAGCTCAGAGAGTCCATTCAATGAACTGGTCTTCTGATAATTCCCTTGTGGTGAGCCTATTTCTACCTATATATACTCCTCCTTCCCTCCAGAAAACTATTAAATGGTTTATTATGGAAGTTTCAGAAGATCTCTCATTGTGAAACACACAGAATGTGTTCAATGAATGTATAGTAATATTTTAGAATAACAAAATTTTTGAATATTTATTCCATTTTATTATCTCTTTAATAGTATTCTGCATCACAAGAGAATTTTTAATACATAATTTTTCTGTTTTGTAGTGCTGATGGTCTTGAACAAGAATGCTGCTATGACAAAAATGGTTTTCTAATGCTGACATATGACCAACAGTGGGGATCACGACCTTTTCGCTCTCACAATTTAGGATTTTTGCCTTGGAATGAAGCTACAAAGGTAATTGAGACATGTATGCATGTATGACATTTGTAGAATTCATATTAATGACTAATATATGATAAAGAATCTACATTCCATATTGATGTTACTTACATAATCGCAATATTATCTTCGAACTATAGAAGAGCATATTCATTTAAACAAATTTAAAAAGTCAATGTTAATCAAACAAAATCAATTTTAAAAGTATTTAAACTTATCGCAACTTGTATTGCAAAAGTCCCATGCTTTGATTCCAAGCTAACTCTATGCAATTGACTTTGGATGGGAACAAAAAAGAGGAACCTTACATGTTTAATTTTATTGGATTTTATAATATATTTGTATGGAAGGCTCATGAGTAAATTATCAATTAATTAATATAATAAATGAACAAAAAAGGAAATGATTTTACCTTGACTAATTCTTGGAAGTCTATGCTATTGATTACCCATGATATGTTAATTGTTATTCAGTAGGATGTAATAATTATTATTTATATACTCTTTCCAGGTACCAACATTGTCCCAGTGGTACCATGATATTGTTCCTTTCTACCAATGTTGCTTCTGGCAGAGTGAACAAGCTGTTGGATGTGAAACATTTCGATTTGAGAGACGACCTACTCAAGACTGTATTGCTTATCAGGCACCTGCAGTTGGTAGGTCTTGTTTTACAAGTAATGAAATAGCACGTGTGGTCATTATAAAGTGAAATCATAAAATCACTTATTAGCATGAACTATTATGAATTCCATTTTAGAGTTCCTCTAGTGGTTTACTAAAATATACCTAGGCATCCTGACCCAATTTTGGATATGACACTATCCTACATCTCTTCCTCCTCTTTTATAAACACTACAAAAATTCTTGAGTAATCTTCACTTGAAAATTTCATCTATTTTGTGGTTTAAGTGGCTATCCATGTTTGCCTGAACAATGATCATAAATAGAAAAATTGAATTAAATAATTATTTAACTGCTCTCTCAACATTTAACTGCAGCTGCTGTATTTGGTGATCCACATATCATCACTTTTGATAAACTGGAATATACCTTTAATGGAAAAGGTGAGTTTGCTTTGGTACATGCTGACACAAACAAAGCACAATTAGATGTTCAAGCTCGCTTTGAACAAGTACCAAGAAATGTGTATGGAGAAGTAGCCGCTACTCAACTTACAGCAGTTGCAAGTAAGTTAAGAACAATTTTTTTCCTGGTTTTTTATTTTGATAGATCTAGATAAGAAATGATCCTTTGTAAAGCTCTGAAAAAAGATTACTTTCTAATACTATGATTTTCACAGCAAAAGACAATGTATCTGCCACAATTGAAATTAGAGTTCGGCCTGAACATGCACGTTGGCGTTACCATTTAGATGTTTTTGCTGATGGGAGACGTGTGTATTTTGACCGCGATTCTCTGAAAAACCAGCATGTACGAGGTAAGAAATTTCTATTGAAATTTCAATAAACTTATTATCTAACACAGCAGCACATTCATCACTTATACTTTTCAAGTGATAATATTCTTTAACTGTGTGCAAAACTCTTTTTGGAACATTGGTTGCTGTAATATTGGTTTCCTTTGGTTACATTTCAGGAGCAATAGTTTACACACCATCATACATTCTGAATCAATCTGAAGTAATAGTTATGTTTCAATCAGGAGCAGGTGTTGAAGTTGTGGAAAATAAAGGATACCTATCTTGCCGAGTGTTTCTGCCATGGGGTTTTATTGTAAGTTTACTTTGTTTAAGACAGCCTAGTTAAAAATTGAATATGAGAACAATAAGCTTCTCTGCAAATTATTATTTTAAGTTAGATATAAAAAAATATTTTTCATATGCCAGGAATTTAAATTATTTGGGGCAGTGGTGGCAATTGGAAATTTAAAGTGAGGGTGCGGTAAAAAATTATGGATCACAAAACTGGGTGGTAAGAGGGGTAGACAAATTGCCAACTGCTATTGCTATCCTAGCTACCCTTCATAACAGCATATGCCATACAATATTGTACGATTTTCTACATCTTACATTTGACAGTGCTCTGGCACTGAATGAATCTGTTTGCAGAGACACGTGTTATTTTAAGTGTTTTTTGGAACTGAATAAATTAAACGAAATGTACATAGATAGTAAGATATCAAGGTATGAATAATTTTTTTTTGTAAATCCTAGTTTTACATGGCTAAAAGTATTTAAAATTAATTTTTCAGAGTGTGAGAAGTGACCTTTACCTTCTTAATCACCACCACTAAATTAGGGACATTTATAAAAGGTTATTCAATATTTATTTATTTCAGAATCAAACAAGAGGTCTATTTGGCAACTGGAGTTTTGATATGACAGATGATTTAATGAAACCAGATGGAATGTTAGTCAATGTGGGATCCAATCTTAATAACTTTGAACGAATCCACAAAGATTTTGCTTTGGAATGTAAGTTCTATGATTCTTGGACTATTCATTGATGTTCTAATTTAAGTATAATATATACAATTTTGAATGGTTTCACCTTCCCATAAACAAACAAACAAACCAAAAAACACTCTATATAATTAATTTGATAACTTTTTAAAAAGGATGAGAGTATTTAAAAAATATATATATTTTATGCTGATTGCAGGTAGTTTAAGAAAGTTAAAAGCTGCAAGAAGGTTTTTTAATGCAAAAATAAGGTTTTTGTTGTTGTTCTACGCTCAATATGAAAGGGTGAACAACCTCTGAACAAATGCAAATGAAATGATAGTCATTCGAATAGAATTTTTATACTGGCAAAATGGCCCACGGTGTAAGGGCTGAATAAAAATATTTATTGAGTGATGTTGGCCACTTGTAAATGGAGAGAGTGGCCAACATCACTCAATATATATCTTAACTCTAGTGACTCCACTGCAAGTTCCCAAAGAATTTTACATTGTATTTTTTTTCTAAGTATGAAACATAAACAAAATTGTCTCGTCTATAAAGTGAGAATAGTGATGCACAGACATTTTACCTTTTTCGTGATCACTAGAATCAAGATTTTGGTACCATTAGAACCACTATTTTGGTATCGGGGACAACCAAAATGGGAATTTCCATTAAATTATTGAAATCAAAAATTTTCTTAAAAAATTACAATTACAATACTTTTTATATATTGTGTACATGAGAAAGTAAAAATTAACAACTAAATGATAGTCCAATGCAACAATATTCAGGTATTGTTTTTAAATTATGGAAATTTTTATTGTTTTATATTTTAAATGGTATTTTTAAAAATATGTACAAGATATATATTGAATTTTATTAAAAGGAACCCTCTCTTGACTTACTGGGTTGAAGCACTTACAAGTTAGTACATCCTGCACCTTAAACTGGCTGAAGCTGAAACTTTTGTTTTCTTGATCTTTATTGCAATATTGCCTTTTGTTGAGCACAACAATTATACTATCTTTCAATCCCTTTATTTTAACCACTTTATTCTAGGGATGTTAGAAGATAAGGACGATAAAGACAGAGGAAGAGCACTATTCACAAGAGAATTCATGCGTGCTTCTAATTATTATGGGAACAGATCGTTTGTACCAGAGTATCGAAAAAATATAAATGATATAGTGCCAACAAATAGGTGAGTATATGTTTTGTGTTTACTAGATTCCTGTATCAGAAATTTAAATGATTACTAATGTATATAAGAATTTGTTGAATTTATTATATCACATCACATATCAATTTATTATATTGTATCTAAACTACAATAATTTAATTTTTAAATACATTGTGAATAATACACAAAATAATGAAAATGTTATTTTATAATTAAAACTATTTGGGAAAAAAATGGACCAAGTATTTGCTTCAGTAGTTCAATACCTGGCAGCAAAAGCTATTTTATATCTTTCAATATCACATTCCAGGTCTTCTAGAGATAGAGACATAGCTGATGCCAAACAATTCTGTGGAGATTCATACCAATGCCAATTTGATTATGCTCTTACTTTGAACAGAGATATGGCACAGTTCACTAAATTTTATCAAGATCAAGCTTCAAATATGATAGCAGACAATAGTCAAAATGGTGAGTACTATAGGGAGGTCAATCCCATTAACAAAATAATTAACATGCATTATTTGTAAGTTAATTTTTAAAAACTAGATTTACCAAAATTATGAACATAGATGTCAGTAAAACAATATTTTTATTATTAATTTGCAATAGATGTACAAAAATACGAGTCAAAAATAATTTCTAATGAAAATTTAAGTTTGGTAACTTAATTGATGTTAATATACATGAATGTCAATTATTCACTGTGATGTATTGGCGGTGGAATGCAATGGATGTTCCCTCAATTTTTTTGTAAAGGGAATGCATTCTGGGGCAATTTTTTGAAATGCATACATTGTAAATTTAATTTATCAGAACTAAGTATGACATTGACTACAAAACACTTAACTGACTGATGAGAGGTTGTGTATTCTTATTGACCATGTTTCAATTTTATTGTTTATTAAGCTACATTAGACTGGTGGAACCAAAATTCATATGTTAGAACTTGGTTACATAGTCACAGATTGGCAGTAGATCCACAAACAAAAAAGCACGCATGAAAAATTATGTACATGATCCCTTACGGGGATTTTTGTAAAACTAAAACATATATATTTACAAATAAATAGGAAAATTATAATATAATTGTTTAAAAATGATTATAATAAAATGTAAATATTAAAAGTATTATTTATATTTGACCATTTTTTATTTAATGATTCCTGTATACCAATTTTTAATTCTTAAAGGATCAGCGTGCCGGTACTTTTTTATTTAGTAACACATTAATGGCTCATTCAGTATTTCCTTGACTCACGTGTGTACTTTGACAAATCCATTTTTCAGTGGTGTCATGTGGTGTACTAGAAACACCTCGATTTGGAAGAAAAAGTAATTTCTTCTTTACACCTGGAACCAAAGTAGTTTTTGAATGTGATGAAAACTTCATTCTAATTGGAGACAAAAGGAGGACATGTAGTGCTGATGGTCAATGGGATATCCCGGAATATGGGTACACTGAATGTTTACGTAAGTACTATCATTTCCAAATGATACAATACAATTAGTGTTGAAATCCATTAATCTAAAGCTCAATTACTGGATTCACAATTATCACAATGATTTTGGAGATGAAATATATACATGTATGAGGAAAAAGATTGTACCTTGTGAAATAGAAGAAGACCATACTCTATTTTATCTAATATCAATTTTCTTCCTCTATACTATACTGTATGTGCACATTTATCAAACTCTATTATTCAAAATTAATTGTAACTTCCATGCAGTACTTTTATATGATATACCTTGTATATGAATGTATTCATACATTCAATTTCATCAATAATTTTTCCTCACTAACAATCTTATGACATTTTTCATTTATTCCTGAGTTAAATCCAATTGTCCAAATTTCTGAACAACTGAATTTCTGCACACAAATAATTATACTCATGGTATGTGTATCTGTATACAAAATCTACAAATTGATTTTTGAATTCATAAGTGGGATGTCATGTTATGATATTTCTAGATGAGTACTTTTACATCATTTACTGTTGTAAAAGAAGTAAGTGAATCAGAGTGCTGGCTTTTAACATGATGTTTTTTTATATTAAATACATTACTCAGAAAATTTTTGTCTCTGTATGTAAATGTCTTTCATTACATCAAATCACCTTATTTTGAAAGAAAAAAAAGCTTCACAACATGATCAAAATCTTTTTAAAACATGTCACAGGGCACCAGGAATATTCCTCTCGCCAAATTGGAATAATTAGTGGCATAATCCTGAGCATCTTGGTACCAATTCTGTTAGCTCTTCTTGCTGTATATTGTTGGATGAGAAATAAGAGTAAGGAAACTGATGAACAGCCTCCACCACTAGCAGATAACTCTTGGTCTTATAACTGGGAAGTGGCGAAAGATTCAGGAGAAAATAAAAATTTGCATCCAGATGAAAATACTAAGTTGAAGAATCTAAGTAGTAGTTCAACTAGCAGTTTAACAACTGAAAAGAAACCCAGGAATTATGATGGTGTTTATTATACAAATGAACCACTACCAGGAAAACCTCCAGTTGAATTTGAGGAGAAGGTTTGGGACCTTGATGATGAAACCTTGGCTATTAATAACCCAAATGCTGTTGATCCATCAGAACAAAGTGATGAACCTATCCCAAAGGGAAGTCGACAGACTGATATCTATTAAAAATAAAGTTCATTCAAAAGTGACTTGTGATACGCATGCTCTCATAACAGATTTTATTTGATAATGCATTTTTCAACTATGAAAAAAAAAATGTGTGTATGAATGTACATTGTCAGCTTCAGGAGTTGGAACATTAATAAAAAGTTTATAAATAATGAACAACAAGAATTCTAATATATAGTGATTTCAATGTGTGCTTAAAAGGTTAAATGTTCTTTGTGACAAAGTAATTTTTTATAATTAAATAAAAACTTTTCAAATTGACAAGAATTGTTTTGAAAAAATTTTCTATTCCACATTTTGAATTCCTCAGTATCTTACTTATCAATTCATTAAGTATTCAATAAAGGTTGTATATTTATTTACAAAAGAAATAAAATAATATTTATTTTGTGTAGTGGTACCAAGAAGTTCGGACTTCAGTATGTGGAAGGGAAATTTTACATATGCCTCTTCTAAAAGAACATTTCCGTAACATTCCTTATCAGAATCCACTAATATCCCTTTGTTTCTAGGTATCAAGAGATTTCGAGTCCTATTATTTTGATCATACCAAATAAATTTTTAATGAATGAATCAAGTAGAGTTTAATATTTACTTTTTTATATATTGTAGAGGCTTTTCCATTTACATTAAGAATTCATTCTTTCTACAAGTACAAGCATAGCAATGATATCCTACTTATAATCATATTAATGTCCAATGATTAAAGATGAATAATTAGCTCAAGTTTTATAACAGGACATCAAGAATATTCATCACGCCAAGCTGGTATCACTTCTGGTATTATCCTGGCAGTCTTGGTACCACTTTTACTTTTCATTCTTTATGGTGTGATGAGAGTAAAGCGATCACGCAAGACAAACAATAACGACGAATATCCAACAAGGTAAAAGTCAAATTCATTGAAGGGTCAGTTCTAACAAGTTTATTAAAAATTAGAATGACACAGTTAAAATTAGAATTGTCCCTAATATGTTGGAATGCAGATGTCAGAAAGAAATACAAAAATAATAAAATATTCTTGTAATGATTATGGTGAAAACATTAATAATTTATTATCAAAAATACTTATTACTTTGCTCACAGGAAACATATCTCCAGTAAATAAGAGTAATTCTGAATTAGTCCAGAAGCTATTTTCAATTTGTCCTAAAGAATTCTACATTAGATGAATAGTTCTCAATAAGGGATTGAGCTTAGATTCTTAGTTAAAACTAAGAGAAAAGACTGACTGACATTACTCATCCAATATTTTAGTGTCGTAACTCCATAAAAAATTCTAATATATTTTTGTGATTTAACAATTCGAGTTCTCGCAACTTTGCTCATGTGAATTTTTTTAACTTTTCCATAACTATTCTTTCTAAATGAATGTTGATGAATATTTGCACAAATTTGAATTCATTCTCAGAAGACAATTTTACACTATCAAGATTATGTTCTGTTTTGCAGTGATCAGCCCCAAGTTAGGGATTCACAACGATTACAAAGTGATGATATGAGTACCTTATCTAGACAAGAAATTAATTAAACCAAGAGAACAACTACTATATGAAGATTTTATAATAATTAGCAAGAGAATAATTTGAAAAATTTAATTAGATTTAAGACATGTACTGAAAAGACAAAGTATTTATAAATAAGTATAGAAAAACAGTGAAAAAGGAATAATGTCTAGAGAAAATATACAGTAAGTACTAATATTTTCAAAAGGAGGAATCCATTTTGTTTATCTTCAAGATATAATTATAATAAGACATCGAGATCTGGATTGTTGAGAAAATAATTTAAAATATAAAAACATTCAACTATTTTTAAGTAGAAAAGAGAAAATTTGATAAATAACAAGACTTGTTTTATAATTTTAATAAATTATGAAATTAATAAATTATAATTTATAAATTTTATAAAAGAGAAGACAAAAAAATTTCAAATAATTAACTTTTAACACTTCTGTGAAATAAAAATTCAGGAGTTTCAGAAAAGTCTATAATAAGAAATCTCTTTACATTCTGTTCATTTGAATTGAATAAATCAGTATTCCATACTCTATTAAACAAAATAACGAGTAAAATAATAAAGCTCAAAAATAACTTCAATTTATAAAAAATTAAAGTATTGTAAAAGTATTAATAAATTGACTTGTAGAGCATAAACAAGGTTTTAGAAAATGTTGAAGTAAAATTTGAATCCAAATAATAATTTTATTCACTGATGCAACCACTTTAGGGTGGCTTCATTTTAAAATTCTGATTAAAGTGGAACATCTTCCTTTTTGATGTGTATTTGTTGAATCAATATATCTCTTTCAGTTGTTGACAGAGAGATGCTTATTGCAATATTAATAATTACCTATATATTTATGTACAAGAAAATATTTATATTATATCTGTAAATAAACACTAAAAATCAATGTAGTTCACTTTCACTTCTTAGTTACTTCATCAACTTTTATGACATAGAGGAAAAGATTCAATTTATTGCCATCTCATCTGACAACACTACTACATTATTATGAACAGGGTCTCACATATATTTTCAGCAATTGGACCCATTTTGGTACCAGTGTGAAATATGTAGAGTTCAATACAAAGTTATTCTTTTCCAAAATAATACACTTCCATATACAATTGCATAAAACAGCCAAAATTGATAATAAAGAATTGCTTTATTATTAATAATTTTCTGTTTAAGCAATTAATAATTCCATCATATTGGAATTTTGAAACATACCTATGATAATTATAAATGTTTTGAAATAGAGGTAATACATGAAGTAAAGTACTTAGGTTTGTTGGTTAATACTAATCTAAGCTGGAAAAATCATGCCAATTATGTAATAATAATAATAAATTTATTGTCAAAAAACAGTACAAACTGCGTATGACCACGTGGAGGGAAAAAAAACTAATTTACTCTCCGGAAGCAAGCAAGGGACCATCCCATCAATTCCGATCAAGGGCCCTAAGGCAGAGGCGGATTCAAAAAATTCAGCAAAAATTCCTAGATAAGATAAAAAGTTAGCTGCGAGTTATAATACTAATAGAATGTCAATATGTTTGTAATTTTAAGCAAAAAATTACATGTAAGTTATTATCGAACTATAGATTATTCTGAGTATAGTGCTTAAAAATTGAAATAACACTAAATTCACGATTTATTGTTACAATAGACCCCCCTTATGTAAAAAATAAGGTTCTAAAATATATGCGAGTCCTCTATATGTTGAGACCCATTTGTAACCCAGGTTTGTTGAAATTGTTATATTATGCTTTGATTCATTCAAAATTGGAATGTGGATTATCAGATTGGGTAGGAACATATATCACTGTCTTGAATCAACTAGTGACTCTTGAAAAATATTTTGTAAAAATTATTTCAAAGAAAACCAAAACAGAACATTCTCAACCACTTTTTGAAAACTTATAAATATTACCACTCAGGAATTTGTAAATATATAAAGCATAGAAGTAGCAAAGATTGTACTATGTACGAGAAAGAAACAGGTTATTAAGGAGTAGGTTAAATACAGGTGTACTGTGACCTAAGGTAATTATTCTCAAGATATTTTATTCCTATTTAGCATTTGTTTCTTTTAACTGCTTACCTGATTGAATTGAAAGTTTTAAAAATCATTCAGGAAGTATATATGGTATCAGGAAAGCGTGAATCTGTTTTATTATTCAATGGAATAACACATTTTCTTGAAAACATGTATATACTCAGTATTTTCTTAGTATTTTCAGTGAGTATGGTTGAGTTATTCAGCAAGTCTCACATATGGGGAAGAGTCACGTTGGTTCTCCCTACGTTTTCCCTGTCTGCATATACAAATTTTTAGATATGTTAGGGCTCTAATAACCTCAATGTTGGCGAGCCGTAAAGCCAAATAAAAAGAGGATGCCCTAGTGTAGACTGATCCCAACATCTCTCCTTCACAATTAACTTACCCAAGTCCACCGGATAGGTGGAAGAGCAGGCCTCATGGCCTGAACTTCACCAAAAGGCATAAAATAAATAAATAAATAATAAATGTAATATATCTTATGTATTTTTATTTAGGCTGGGGGGTCTTTAGGGCTTGTCAACGTCATTAGAGCCCTTTCTTGTGTATTAAATCTAGGATTAGAAGTAGGATTAACACACCTGAACTTATTGCAATATTTTATGTTTGATTAGTTGTTCTTTTTTTGCTCAGTTATGTGAATAACTCCTTAAATTTAAGTTATTTATATAATTATCAGTATATTGCTCAATTACGAGAGGAAAACTGTTTGGTCAGTCAGACACTATCTACCTGTACTCAGGCTACTTTAAAAAAATATTTTGCATACTGTTATAAATAGTATTAATCATCACTAAGCAAACTCTATCAATCCAAGGCATATGTAAAATGAGTTAATTTAATTTGGTATTTTGTTGAAAAAGATCTACCTGTAGTTATTAAATTTGTATTAAAAATGGATTAATAAAGAAGATTTATTTATTCATTTACACACACTAACTGCCACTCACCCACCTTCCCACTCACCCACTCACCCACTCACACATCCACCCATTCACCCATCCACCAACTCACCCATCAATCCATCCATCCATCTACCCACCTACCCATCCTCCCACCATCTCACCCACACTTTCATATTGTATCCAGGCGTGGAGGATGACATATTGTTGAAGTTCAAGTACTTGATTTTTATCAAGGAAATTTCGATAGTTAGTTCTTATCTTTCAAGTCGGAAGTCAGCCGTGCCTATCCGCAAGTGCCGTAAAAATACAGTTTCGAAAGAAGAATTTTGTGATCGAATGCTTTAGATAAACCAAGAAAAATACTTTGAGGATTACCTTCACAGTCTAGAGAAATGGCTACATCATTTAAGAAAGAAAATATGGTACCGTTGATTGAAAGGAATTGTAATGCACAATCACCTTAGTTTGAACTTTAGATTATCAATGTTACAATTCCATGTTAGGTTGTCTTTAAGTGTAGCCTGTAGCCATTGTTTTCCTGTTGCTCAGTGTCTGATTTTTTCGGCATGATTGGAGAATCTGAGTGCATCCACTTTTTGGGAGACAAAAAGGAGTGTTGTTGGTGGACTTTATGCAAAAGGGGACAACAATTGAAGGCATGGTTGGGCGAACAACGCTTCGACGCCAACGACGGAACTTCAGGATACCGTCACAATGTATCTCTCCTCACTGGCGGCTAAATTCTTTGAAGAAGGCATCGTGAAGCTTGTTTCACGATATGACAAATGCCTCAACCGTTTTGGCAATTATGTTGAAAAATAAGAAAAAATACCCTGCTGTACTTCTGGTAATAAAATTATTCTGTTAAATAAATTTGTCTTTTTTTATAACCTATTGGAAGTTGAAAAAAAATCAGCGCNAGACAGTATATACATAGTCAATTAGTGTCATTAGTAAAGAGTAGCATTTTGCTACCTAAGGTGGATGATGAATATCCTATACGTAAACAAAAAGAGGATAGGGTCTAAAATTGAACCTTGAGAAACTCTGCGAGTAAATGACTTTTCTTTCTGGAACGTAACGCTGAAGTGCTTGAATGTTTGCTTAGGAAATTTTGATTTGCTGATACCTATCTTTCTGCGAAGTACGTCGGAAGTTAGCTGTTGATGTGCTGATCCGCAAATGCCGCATATTTTGCCAGATGAATTTCGGGATTGATGACATGGAATGTTTTAGTGGAAATCTGATATAAACGATACTGCAAAGTCTTGTTCGATTGTACGCCAATGATATGTCATCCTCAACATCTGAATGGAAAATACTATTTGTTGATGACACTAATTTACTATGTAAACATGCCAATGCTCAAAAGTCCTCTATAGTCTCACGTCTCTTGGGGATGGGTGCATTAAATCCTCCGTTGTCTGTGAGCCCTTAGGTCGGAATTAATGAACCTTGCTTGCCTCCGGAAAGTAAAATAGCCTATTGTCCTCCTCGTTGCCATACAGTTTCTTTTTTACTGTTATGACAACAAATTTTTGACAATTATTTACACTGCCACACTAACTGATATAAATTGGGATCTTCCTGTCACCGTGGAAATTTGATAGAGGTCTGTTTGGGATCGACTTGAAAGCACTTAGGTAATGAGTTTAGGTCGAGTCCCTAAAGTTCAACTCTTACCTCCTATCGCTACATGTAGATATGCTTCAATAGCACGCTACATTTCCCATTTACAAATACTGCAATGAAGAATAAAAAACTTCATTTAAAAACTAAATTTTCATTTTCATTTCCGAAATAAAAAGAACATTGCGTTGACGAACAATTTCTCTCATTGGGGTATCTCATGTTTTAAAATGCAGTGCAATCCAATATAAAATTTGAACACGAAATCTACTAAAAGTAGCAGACATTCGAAAAAATTAAAAATATTGATAATTTGAGTAAAGTACTTTACATCCTACCATCCTATATTAGTCAACGGACTATATCTCACATCTTTCTCTTTAATTTAGGTTCATCAAATATTTTTCGGAGATGTAAAAAGACAAATAATTGTGTTTACGTATCTTCTTCAAATTTCTTTAAAATTTATATCTTCTCTTCAGTATTATTCAAAATGTCCTCTCAAATATAATGCAGATAGAGCAAAAAAAAATTCCTTCTTCAATCAAGCTTCCGAATGAAGTAACGAAATTAAAGTTTATTTAATCACTCAGGAAACATGCTTTAAATGCAATAACCTAAACACAATTCGTACACAATAAAATAAATATGATTTTCGTGAATAATTTTATAGAAAACCTTGATACGAATGTTGTGAAAAGTACGAGATAAGACAAACAAGCTTACAAAAAAACAAGTTGAAAAAATAATGAAAGGGATGTTTAGGAATACTTGATAAAAAACATTCAGTTGTTGATCTTAGCAGAATTCTGAGTAATGTTATGAATTCAACTGAATGCTTAATCATCTACATAAAAAGGACATTAAAAACTTCGTATTTGGGTTTGGCAAAATAACGATAAAATGTTTTTCTAGTATACAGGAAATGATATTTGATCTTCAATAAAGTTTGCGAGGTATGATAAATGAATCATTGTTATTGAAATTTAACAGTAAATGAGTATACAAAGTAAATCAACATAAAATACCAGCGCTAAGGAAGCTAAAACACATAGTGAATCATGAATCTCAAAAGTCACCAATCAGATATCATAGAAACAGAAAAATCCAGAAATGCACACGTTTCCGTGAGACAGCTGTCGATGACCTACGAAAAAAGAAAAAGACATTGCGTGCGCCCGAATGACGTCTGCAACAAAAGTGGAGGGGGAATCTGGCCGACACTGTTGCACACGGCACGAAAGTGCGACTACTTAAACGGCTGGCGGAGCGACGCAGCACGACAGCTGACTGCAGGCTGACTGAGGAACAGCGCAAAGCGAACAGCTTCGATTCTATTCTCTAGGAAGTCAACCTTCTCTCCTAAACAACATGCCTGATCCTTGCTGCGGAAGCGGTGGAAGTAAGTATATGCGTCAATAGCGATTAGTTGCTTTAATTTTACATTAACATTACTTTCTTTCACATTTCAATAAATATTGTGCATTGCTTTAATTTGTTCATGTGTAAGTAAATAACTTGTTCATGTGTAAGTAAATAACTTGTTCATGTGTAAGTAAATAACTTGTTCTCGTGTAAGGAAGTAACTTGCTCTCGTGTAAGGAAGTAACTTGCTCTCGTGTAAGGAAGTAACTTGCTCTCGTGTAAGGAAGTAACTTGCTCTCGTGTAAGAAAGTAACTTGCTCTCGTGTAAGGAAGTAACTTGATCTCATGGAAGTAAGTATATGCGCCCATAGCGATTAGTTGCTTTAATTTTGCATTAATATTACTTTCTTTCGCATTTCAATACGTATTGAGCATTGTGCATTGCTTAACTTGTTCTCGTGTAAGTAAATAACTTGTTCTCGTGTAAGTAAATAACTTGTTCTCGTGTAAGTAAATAACTTGTTCTCGTGTAAGTAAATAACTTGTTCTCATGGATACAAGTATTGAACCTTGTGCATTGCCTTAACTTATTCTCATGTTTAACTTCGTCAATAAATTTGGAGACTTAAATGTACATATTTGAAAACTCATTTGATTTCATTAGTCTTCGACACGAGCATTCTAAAATCCTAACTTTGTTTTAATGTTTTACGATGTTGAGTGACTGATGTGCGTTCGAGCAACGAATTATATATGGAACAGATGTCACTTAAAGGTTGTGTTGCAGGTTGCCAGGGCAGCAACTGCTCATGTGGGCCCAAGTGTACCTGCAGCAACTGCCAATGCAAAGGAGACAAGAAGTGAAAGCATCTCTCTTCTAGTCATCTGAAACGCAGGTCAGTGAAAGGAAGTTCATCACCTACTCTCTCTTCAGTCCGTTGATTGGAGAAAGGCGACTGAATTATTTTTTGTTTGTAAATAACGAGCTCTTCTAGTAACACAAGATTATTGACAGTTTTGGAATTCTCATTTTATGAAACAGTTACGGCTCATGAAATAGAATGCACCATTTGCCCGAATACATTCTTCAAAAATCTACTTGCATGAGTTTACTCTTTTTTACATTTATTTTAATGTATTTCCACTTAATATTATGCAATAACTTTCTTTCTGCATTGTCTTTAAAATACAAGGGGTAATTCTTCCTTGCAATTCTTTACACTTCCATCAACTCTATCAGGAATGTCTTCTACTTAGTATTCAATACATAATACGTTAAATTCTTCTACCGTGACAGATTCGACGAATTCTGGAATTTGTAGACGAAACCTTCTGTGATTAAAAAAGAATAACTACCGACAAAGATCGTATTTTTTATATATTTTGAAAAATATCAAGAGTCGTCTGGAGGATATGGGAGTAGCATTAGGTACTTAGAAGTGGGAGTGAAAGAAAAAATATATAAAAATAAATAAGAGCTGTGTACAATCTGTGACTAATATTTCGAATTCACTTTACACAAATCTACAGACGTAAATTGTTCATGGTTCTATTATAAATTCAACGTAGGTATGTCGTTTATTGGTACATTTCACATTATTCTACGTTCATTTTTATTTCATACCTATGTATTTGTTGTTCGCCACAGATACTGAACAATACTATTTTCATAATTTTTGAAATTCTGAAAAATGATTAATTGGCTTATGATGTCTTACCTTGTTTCATATGCACAGTATTGTCAGAAAAACAAACAAACTGTATAATTGGAATATTCATATTCAACGCACTACTTTTAAAAGACGAAATTTATATGTCTGTATCATTGAGCATTATTTAGACACTTCATGCGCATGGGAATATCAGTGTATTTTTCTTCACTTCTATTTTGACAGGGAATATGTTTTGAGCACAGTGGAGGAGCAAAAGCATTGTAATATCCAAGTGTGAAGTGACTTGTCAAGCGCACTTGACTTTGTTTACTTAACGATGATTGTGTTTAATGACTCTTCTCATGTGTTTGTGCGTGTGCATGTGCGCAGTGAGAGACATAAACATAACTCGCAGAAAATTGACGTAATAAATTAAAAAAAAAAAAATTCTTCATTACGTGTATCACTCTTCGCAGATTTACACATAATACGAGCTAATTATAAGTTTTGGTTGAAGAGGATGAGATCTTCATTCATATGACAATGATAGTAATTTAAATTGTTTTCTTTTGTGTTTCAGGATTTGACATGACGAGACATTCGATTACGTTCCGTTGAAGATTCCTGCTTTCATTTCACCTTTTAGTTTGTCATCTTATTCATCTATAACATTGTCATTTCAAAATTCAACAAAATTTATCTTGTCACTAAACGTTCTATTTATACAAAAATGGAATAAAAACACTTTTTTAACACATGGTTTTCCCTATCAAATCCTTTGTTCCGCTGATCCTTTCTTTCTTATTCGCGATATAATATGTACCCACAGAGAAAAGAAAATCATACAAAACTTAATTTCCGAAATATTCTTATTCTAACAAGTAAAACAATATTCTTTTGTGAGGTCTTGGATGCATTTTTAGTGAAAAAAGTGTTTACAGTATTTGAAAACAAATAATCCCTTCAACACAAGACTGTGATAGCCAAAGTAAAATGTTTGTACATTAAAAATGTGTATTTCTCTTATACAAATTGTGAAAACAACTATAATTTTCAATATCAAATCAATCACAAGAAATAATGGAGAGGTTAAACGTGCGTAATATCTTATTCCATACTTCTTAGACTTCGCGTGAGTTCATAGAATTTGATTTAATGAGAATATCATAACGAGTTCAACTATTTGCAAAGTCCTAGAAAGCCCTAGGAACACCCATCATTCTTGCGAATACCTTCACTGATATAATTATAGGCAAAATATATTTTGGGACATGTCAAATAAAGATGATTTTGTGAAGGATAAACAACGAGTAAAAAACGAAATTTATATTCGTGCGTTATGTTTTTGGTATTCAAATATCAAGATCAAAGAAACAATAGGTATACTTAACTAAATTAAAAATTCATGATGTAAGTAATATAGTAAGCTTGCATAAAGTCTAGTTTTTCAAATAACGAAAAATAATTATTTTCTCGTATACGAAATGTGAACTAAAACGCTATTCTAGTTTATAAACACACAAATGGAGAGCAAAGCTACATAAAACAAAAAATGACAACCATCCTCTTGTTACCATAATAGGAATTTCAGTGAGATCAATTACTTGAAAATGAAATATGTTTTTATTAAAAAAATTATGTTACATGAGGAAAACCTTACACACTGACGCTTGGAAACATATTTGTGGCATATTGTTCAAATTATGTTATATTTATTATCTTTATAGTCGTGTATTATTGATAACGCGAGCACCAAAAAACTGTGACAAGCTTCCATTACTGATGGTGGCTTGTTACCGAGAACACTATATAATCTATAGACTATGTTATGAGGTTTCAAGTTATCTGCGTAAATCAGGAATAACAAATCAAAAAATCATGACGTGATTCTGTTAAATGTAAATTCATACATGTAATCTAGTGACTATATTTATTATTAGACGATGGTAACACTGTCTTGTAACATCCCCCCTCTTATTTCTATTGCGTTGTTATGTTCGTGCCCACCTTGCCTCGGCGAACTGTTCAACTATTAAAAACCTTATGAGATTTACATTTGGTGTCCACTTTATTCTTACCTTTTATCAGATACCTTTGAATTTCTTCCGTTCCATGGGTTTCTGGATCCATTTACACAAGACACCCATATAACAAAAAGTCTCACTCATGGTACATGTCGGTCCGATGTGATCTGACGACTACTATAACTCTCGTAATTACCGTGAGAAACAAGTGACATGCAATCAGAGCAAAGTAAATAGTACAACAGAGGAATACATGTGGAATTTTTTTAAATACATTGTTATAGAGTTATGATGAAAATTCGTCAGGGTCATTTCTGACCCACGTATATTAGTTAAGGGTTAAGTTACCTTTCATAATTATTATCTATTTTTATAAAACATTATATTTTTTACATTTATCATAAATAAAAAATATTTGTTCGGTATGGTACAGTGAATAACTAGTTAATTCGCTCAAAAGAGACTGAAGTATCACGTTAAGATATTATTCAAAGGCGCCATCGCACAACAGAATTCGGAGGTCTACGGACTGCACTGTAATGTCGGTCGTAGCGTTCCTAATTATCGCGCAGATCACTACTGCTTTACCCCGAAACGCAACAGTTTCCATACAGTGGCTTTCAGATAAATCACTTTCGATACCTAATTGAAGTACTTATTAGATATCGGGTAGTCCTCGCTGTCACCACAGGCTTTACAACCGAAAACCAGAAAAAACTTCTAGAACTTGGAGTGGTATACATTCAATATAACTATTAACTCACACTAGTTACAATATTTATACGAAGGGTAGTCTGAAAATGTTTCCGACTTCAACATGAAGATAGCAGCACTTGTCAACCAAAGCTGGGGAATTTGTTTGTGCATGCTCAGTAAGGAACTCACCAAACTTTCAGCAATTTTGGACGCGCAGTTGTTGTTTGACCATCGTTTTAGTGAGTCGATGCGATGTTTGTGTGAAAATGGACAAATTCGAGTATCGAGTTGTCATATTTGTTTTTGAAAAGTAATACGTCTACACAAAGTAAACATGAGTTGGACACTGTGTACGGGAACTCTGCACCGTCATTTACCACCGTGAAAATTTGGGCAGCTGAATTTAAACGTGGCCGTACCAGCTTGGGTGACGAACGTTTGGGACGACCGAAAACTGCAACCACTTACAATAAAATTGCTCAAGTTCACCAAATGGTGCTATAGAACCGTCGAATTAAGGTCAGAGAGATAGCAGAGGCTAGGAGCATATCTAAAGAACGTATTTGTCATATATTAATTGATGAATTAGGGATGAGGAAGTTGACCGCGCGCTGGGTGCCACGATTGCTCACTCTGGAACAAAAACGTTTGCGAAGTTGTTGGCCCAGTTTAGGTGCAATAAATCAGAGTTTTGGCGCCGATTAATTACTGTAGATGAAACTTTGATACACTATTACACTCCAGCAACAAACACAGTCAAAAAAGTGAACTGCAAAAGGAGAATTAACTCCAAAAAAGGCAAAGACTGTTTCTTCGGCCGGGAAAGTGATGGCAACTGTTTTCTGGGACAGTTATGGAGTTATCTTAATAGATTATCTTGAAAAAGGAAAAACTATTGCAGCAGCATACTATGCGACATTACTTGACAAACTGAAAGTGGAAATTGAGGAAAAACGGCCACATTTGCAGAAGAAAAACATTGTTTCACCAAGACAAGGCGCCGTCTCACACCTCAGTGGTTGCCCTGGCAAAAATCCATGAATTGCGGTTTGAGCTGCTTGACCACCCTCCTTACCAGATCTAGCCCCAAGCGACTTTTTTTTGTTCCCTCGGCTAAAAATTGAGCTCGGAGGACAGAAAGTTTCGTCGAAAGAAGAGGTCATTACCTTCGTATCCGACTATTTTGCAGAGAGACTCCAACTATTATTTAGACGGGTTAAAGAGATGGAAGCATTGTTGGGAGAAGTGTTCTGACTTACAAGGAGATTATGTTGAAAAAAATATAAAAAAATGTCTTATTTCTTTGAAAGGTCGGAAACTTTTCAGACTACCCTCATACAACTTGGGATGTTCATAAAAACACCCATACATCACACATACTCTCTTGCACTATAATGTCCCCAAGTTCAAAGTCACTCAGCCTGCGCGTCATGCTCTAACCACTCGCGCTCAGCATCTCATTCGTTCTTTCTCCACCCACACTTTCAATTGTCCTTTTTTAGAGAGAACTTTTTATTGTTGCTCGAAGTTGTATTCTTGTGTGTCCAATAAGCAAGAAGCCACTACAACAATGTCTTATTTATGTATTGTCAACTACAACAACATTTTCTCTGGACCATTTTATGAAATATACTAGGTAATTAGCTGTAAGAGTTCACCCTCGACTGACATTTCCTAGCGAGGCAGACCAACACAAAATCTCGCTTCCCTAATAAAGTGATTTTAACCTCCTCCGATGGCGTAGTAAAACTCCGTGACGTTACATGTACTAAAACAATTTGAGAACCAATGTTCTAGAGAGAGTTTCTTTTCTGCATAGTCCGTGAGTCAATCATTTATTATAGATTGTGTTACATAATCAACTTACATGTTACTCATTTAAGTGTATTGTCCAAGGTTTAAGTCTATTTAAGCAAATGATGAAAACAATTTAAGTACTAAGAAGAAATGTATGTCTTTATGTATTTCTAAAAATAATAGTAATTAGTAGGATTCAAAATGAGGTTCAACTTCCACATCTACACAAAATTATATGGTTTCTCATTAACATATCAGACTTGTAAAAAAAAGTGGAGCCATTATACCTTCAATGTCTTCTCGAATCATCTCTTCCCAGTATGAATCTTATAACTTGTGCAAAATCTATGTATACTGTGTTTTATGTGGTGTCGCGGCGTACACAGCATTGTACACAAAAAAATCTTACAATTAATCAATTTTTAATTCGTCACTTTTCTACCTCTAGCATATCCAAACTATGTTATTTAGTCCTGCAAAATATTACAGTCAATTTAAATGTATATTTTCTAGCTGCAGAAGATGTAAGTAATACAATCCAATGAATCTGTGCAGAGATACAAGAATGATTCCCGGCGCTCTCTTGTGATTGTGCAGTAACGAAACTTTTACTTCGCTCGTTTGCTACTAGAGTGCGCTGGCTACATTTCTTAACATCCATATCTGAATGATCTGTTCTACATTTTAATTTATTAACAACATTGATAATAATAATTGTAGTAAATTGTTTATTATTAGTATTTTAAAAATAAATGTTAGGCACGAATTCGAAAAGGCATTCGGCTTTGCTTGAAGATATGAAGTAATGTACTAACCCATCGGACTTTGTAATTTTGAGAAAAAGAGAAACTATAT
>NNCF01126407.1:1041288-1079840 GCA_002313205.1 Laupala kohalensis | reverse complement strand
CAGAATTAATGTACACAACCGTGCCAAAGTTGAGTACACATAAAACTAAATTAATATGAGCCATACGGCAACACAATCATGCAAGAAAATAGTTTTTGAAATTGTTATAAGTTATTTAAAAAGTGCTACAGCAATGGCGTGATAAAGTACAAGACGGATTTAACTTGTATTAAAATCAATAAATTCTTCTACAGTGTAGAAGCACTGGTGCAGCAGGTAGTTTTTAACCGCGGATTTGAAGATATCCAATTTCATAATGTCTTTTATATTCTTGGGCAGGGAATTATATAGAACGATTGCCGAATGATGCGGTCCTTTTTGGCAAAGAGTGGTTGACACTCTAGGCCGATGAATATTATTACTATTGCGAGTATTGTGTTCGTGGACGAGACTGTTTCGTATAAAGCAAGGGTAGCACTTCAGTAATTCGGTCTTAACAAACAAGACCGTTTCATAAATATAAATGCAGGGAAGTGTAGGGGGGGGGGGGGTGTTTGACCCGTAAGTTTCTTCAGGCTAGTACATATCGATGTCAGGAGGACATAGATAAAAAGCGAAGAAATATTCAACTTTGACTTTTTAACATGAATGTATTCCATTTGATCTTTGTTTTAAAAAAAACCTACGACCTGGAATTGTCGTAATTAACATAATAACTTTACAAAGAAAAATTCGTTTTAAGGTAGTATGGGCGTGGCAGGTCCTAGTCAAGCGTACATAGCCATTTATGGAACTTTCAATTATGTTATCTATTCGTTTATATTCAAAACGTCATTATAAAAATGAATATAGTGTATTAAAAACTTCGAATAATTATATAACAGTTTACTCTGAAATAATATTTGATAAAAAGTCGAATATATGAAAATTGGTTTGACCAGAGCTTTCTTGTTTCATTGAGTAACTTTCTGAATGGTCCGGAAAGACAAGGCAAAATGCATACTATTCGTGTAATAGATTTTTATAGTGATTCTATTAGAAATTACATGACAATTCATTTTTAAAAAACATTTCCTTCAGAGGTTTTATCTAAAGGATCTCGCATAACTTCGAGATGTTTTTATTCAAATATTAAACCCACAGGGTCCAAATTTTAATTTACGGGCTGACATATAATAACATATAATAACTATTCTTTCAATAAAAATACTCAGAATATTAAAAAACTGTTGCGAGGTTGCTCATACCCCCTTAATTGCCTGTATGACCCAACTGTATGCGGTCTACTACCTAAGCGTTTCCCGCAGAGTCCACAGTTCGATGATCTTTAACCACGAAGTATCGAAACAACCTATAAAATATTCTTAACAAAATGACACGCAAAAATATTTAAGGGCTCTTACTCAAACTATGAAGCGCGGAAAAGAGCGAGTGAGTGAATGCTCACAACAAACCTCAACGCGGAAGAAGGTTTAGGAAGCAAATCGCAATATTGTAATTGAGGTTCAAGGCTGTTAGAATGTCAAACTTATAACTAATTGCAGAAAAATTATTAAAATTTTAATACTCAGCATTTGTCACGTATACGTAAAAAATTAAGAAAAATTTAAAATACGAGTTTCATAACTTCAAGATTTTTTCAATCAACAAATGTTAAGTGAAAATGAGTTAATAGGTGGACCAAAAACAACCACGACTTCTTTCCCCTACTCGATTTGAGAAAAAGTAATAGTTATTGTTGTTATTATTATTATTATTATTATTATTATTATTATTATTATGAACATAAGAGATCAAAGAATCTGATGAGGATGGAAGTGAGACAAGTAAAACAAAACAAAATAAAATATTCACAGTTTGCAATTTTAAAAAAAGGTATGACTTCAAATCATAATTATCCGTCAAAACAAAAACTTATTTACTTCCTCGTTACACCTTTACAACGAAGAGTTTGTGTGTTGTACGATTGTGCAGCTCCGATTTTTTCGATATTTTTATTTGTAGAATGATTCCTTTGGTTCAGTTGCACTGTAACAAGAACTGGGGATAGTCGGAATCAAACAAGAAGGTAGCTTGAAATTTATATGTTACGCACAAAACCCGAATTCGGCCATAGGACGAAAAAAACGACCAAACTAGTTTTGAGCATTTTCAAAACGCACAACACTAGTTTTGGTCGTTTACGTATTGCCAGAACTAGTTTTGAGTATTTTGAAGGACAGAACTAGTATTGAGTATTTTCACAATAATGATGTTTCGTGTACTTCAATCGGAGATATTAACTACAGTAAATACTCTAGAAATTATGTTATTTCCATGTACGAGACATTTATAAAAGTGTCTCATTTCCACTGTGTAGTGTTTCTAATACTCGGATTGATGGAAAATTTATATATCTATGATAAATGTCCACGATTTTAAAATTAACCTATTTACGAACTGAGATGGAATGTTAATAAAACACAACAATATATGTCTATAAATTATTTTCTTCGACAATTTTTATCTATCCACATATATAACATTGGATATACAAATGGCGCACTATAACTTTCGACTGCCTGAAGCAATTTCAACAAAACTTGGTTCAGCGATGACTGACTTTCTAACAAACATTGTGTTGCTAACACATTACTTGCTCCCCAAGGGAGGTGAATATTTATTGTGATATTTTTCTTTATATATTTAAGTTAAGAATGTTTTCATATAAAACCTAGATATTATATCTCCATTCATTTGCAAGGCTCAATAAAAATGGTGAAAATTCAATAAATCACATTTTACCATAACTTAACCCTTAAAAATTGAAATGGACGCTTAAAAACTCATGGACGTTTTTGTTGATCAGATATGGTTGGCCATTCTTTATATTTGACAAAAACAGAACGTTGACTTACAAAAATCGTGATGATATCTTTATTCATACCTGAACACAGTAAAAATTAAAAAAAAACATTTCACTCTAATTCATCTCTTTTAAATAAGAATTTTGAAAAAATTCTTTCACAGTGAGACTACAATACAATTCAAATAGAATGTAAAATTCTAGAAATTATTTTATAGATCTTTGATTTCACAATCTGTACATACAAAAATAGAAAATCGAAGTGTATATCAAATTAGTTCACGAGATACAGCGAAAATAATGTACAATCCCGTTGGGGCGAACGATGAAAACCTGAGATTTATAGCACTTTGCGACCATTAAAGAAGGAAATATCAAAAAATCTAAATTTCCGTTATTATATAATCTAATTACGATGTTTACATACAGATATATCTCAATATATTCGAGAGATGGACCCTCTCAATGCATCAATGTGAGTTATCTATGTAAATAAATAATCAGAACAATTTTCATTCTGTAATACAAATTATAAAAAAATTAAAAATATAATTATCTAAAAATACAACAAAATGATTGCTATATTGCACGTCATTAGCTTGACGAATGAGCGAGGAGGGTCTCTGAAGGTCCATATGTGAAAGTGCAACATTCTGACTCGGTACATCGAGTAAAATACAGTTCAATATAATCTTTCAATAAAGAACTTTTTCTAAAACAAGTTTTTATTTACAAAGTACTGTACTAAAAAATAAAAATGAAAAAAGTAAGACTATAAAAATTATCCTTCTTTGGTCACATATTATAAGTGTAAGAGCTACAATCCTCTGAAAAAATCCTCAGTATTTAAAATTTTACATTTCATTCCCTTCCCAAGAGGTACTAGGAGTTTATAGTGGCTGATCGTGGACTTTGGTGTCGTTGGAAATATCACTACTGGTTTCAGAGACCCCTAAAATTACATTTCATCCCTTCTCACCTCCTACCCCATGGGTGTATTTCCCCTTGTGGAGGGTAACCGTGGGTGTAAGTTGCATTGCAAATTCAATTCTGCGGTACCAAGAAGGATGTATTTCACATCAATATCGGTCGTTTTTTATTATTATTTGTATTTGCCACCCTCTCTCTTATGGGTGCTAGGAGCATATTACCTCCCCTGTGGATTAATGGTGAACTTATTGGTGTTGTCCGTATCCATCTCTAAGGTACCAAAAATATAGTTTCCAATAAAAAAAATTTCAATTATTTTTACATGCCAGCCCCTTCCCTTCCCGTCCCGTCCCTGGAAGTGCCAGGGTTGTCTTGTCTCCACGGTGCTTGTTATCAGATAGTCATTGTGTACCAAGTTTGATTCAAATTGCTCCGAGTATTCTCGAGTTATGGATGCTCACATACTCCCATATCAACCCGCTTACGGATAGATTTTCATGATATCGTACCATAATCATCTTTTGTCATGCAAACTACATATATATGTAAAAGTACAGCTCGATTGGAAACTTGGACGTGGCCGAAAAATAAAATTACGAAATTGGAAACGGAAGGACAACATAAATACCTACATACCCCCATTTCAATTTCTTAGGGTAGATTTTCGTAAAATGGCACCGTAATCTATTGTCATGCAAACTACACGCGCGCACACACACACACATACATACATCGAACGGAGCAAGTAAAATAAAAGCTTGTAATATACTCGGGATGAATACTTCTATACCAATCCGAACATAAAAACACTCAAAAGCGTGTAAATATCATCTTCCCTTCTGACTCTTATATGAAAATAACATTTTATTCCTTACTAATTACTAAAAAAATTGGTATCGAATATAAGAAGTCTCATTATTGTTGAGAGGATAAAACAGGTTTTGGACGATTCTCTTTTGCCAGAACTCGTATCGAGCACTTTGAAAACGCTCAAAACTAGTTCTGGCAAAAACAACTGCCAAAACTAGTTTTGGTCGTTTTTTTCGTCCAATAGCCGAATTCGGGTCTTGTGCGTAACATATACACAATATATTAAGATTGATACAAAATCACGAGAAAGAAGATGTGACACATTGCTGGAGGTAGTGGCTGACACACAGATTGGGGAGATTCTAATAATCTTAGACCTCTCCTCAAATTGCGGTCAATGTCCAGTGTATGGCACTTATTCTGTGTGTTAACGAAAACTCAAAAAATGGAACTGATCTCACGTCATTGTTTGACTCAGAGAACTACTCGACTGATTGTGTGTTAATATCATCCCTCAGAAAAAGTTGGAGTAAATTAAATTTATTAAATCTACTATTATACACTGGCAACTCAAATTTTGACGGCTATTGGAAAATTTCCCGAGAAATTCTAGAACATTGTTAATCTTCGAAAAATCCTAATCTTTCTGGAGACTAGTCGAAAAATCCCATCATTGGGAAAAATCAGGCAATGATGGATAGTACGCAATCATTGGGCGATTCATCTTAGCAAACACGAAAAGAGACAGAACCGTAATTTTTTTTGTAAGTTTGTTACATAAAGTATCGTTGTACGTGATAGATTCCAAATGGATGTAAGATTTTTCATTTCGTGGAAATCATTTCAATCGTTAGAAAGTGGTATGTATACAATTAATGTTACATTAATATATAAGTCGTAATTTGTAAATGAATTTAATTTATATGTAACTTGAAGGTAAGAATATTTGTCATTTTAAATAATTTTTTGTAGTGTACAAATAAAACCATTGAGCCATTAAGCTATGTGTTAGGTTAATCATGTTACGTCGAATGAAAATGGGAGACGTGACCGGGGTTCGGACCCGGGTCCTTGAGCTCAGCGCGCTCATGCGCCTACCGAATGTGCCATCCCGTTCGCCTCTTCATTCGACGTAACATGATTAATCTGTTACCTGGCGGTGAGGTTCACCGCAATCTAAGAGATTTCTATATGTGTTAGGTGTCAAAATTTCACGTAATTGTATTTCAAGTATACATAAATTATAAATATGTCCAAATATGCTGAATACTAGGGAGTACAACTTTTATAACGGGCTCTCGAAATGATTGCGAAGGCATTGTTTCCAATACACTCTTTATTTTGTACTTTGTGCTCTATAGTTTAAGTTTACATTAGTAATTAAATACTATTTCACACAATATATAAAATTAACATTAGTAAAATTTTGTTTTCATTTAATGTTTTGCATAAGTTTCTGGAAATTTCGACATTAATGATCATCATCGCTGATTTCTTTTACATCATTAAAATTTCTATTCTACGACATATTCTAGACAGATATTCTACGAATCGGACATTGCATAGTTCACTTTCCTTGTATGTGATACCATAGGAGCAAGCGTGGGTGTCCTGAGCAACGCTTAACGATTTTCCTAGGACGGGTCCCGAAAGACACCCGTCGCCCAGCGCCTGCGGTCGGTCGGGACATCGCTTCGACCCCCGGCATCGGCACCAGGAGTCAATGGCCTCGACGCAGAACATAGACAGGCATCTCGTAACTCTTTCCAAGATATTGAGCCAAAAGAGATTATTTAAGTTCAGGGAAAGCGAGGTGTTCGTAACTTAAATCTTTACTTGCAATTTTTTTCTCAATAGAGAACACATTTGTAACAAGACTTGCACAAAAAAACGTAAATAAATGAAACAATCACTCAGCAACTTAACATGAAACAGAAAGTTAAGAAATTATTGAACTAGGTCAAGTCCACTACGTCGAGAAATATCACCAATAAATTTAAGTGAAAGAATAAAAAGAAACACTAAAGGATTAATGAAAATAGAAAACAAACAAAAATTACCGATCAATTTGGAAGGAAATAAATCTTATCTTGAGAAAGATTAAGGATTTTGCATGAGAGTTGTTTCGTTTTCCAGAGAATGAGATCATATGTCTTGTCGCAATTTATATCTCTCATAATACTAAAAGATTCGCTTCGACTGTGTGGATTCTGTAAAGTACCTCACACGGATTTTTCTTTGCGTGCTCATTGTATCTGGGACGTCCAACATTCTAAGATATCATTCCAAAATATTAAACTATATCACTTTAGAGGAATTCGTATATCAGCAATTATGATTTATGTACAAATATATTTTCTTTAACTTTGATGAGCAATTAATGAATCTGTGGTAAAATTGCTACCAGATGCTCTTGTAGGTTATTTGAGACGTTTCGGTCTCTCAACAAGGAAGATAAAAGTGTCATCGGCGAATGTTGGGAATCCCCTAATTTTTCGGATACCAATTACTCAGCGGTGTAAAGGTGTCAGCAGATTCCAGAATGCTTCCTTGAGGTATTTCTGTTTAAAAAGGATAAGATTTGAACTTAATTCCAAAAAGTTTTGTAGAAAAAAAAGAATTTTCGAAGTAGGTAAAAATATTTCTTACATTTTTATCTTTTTATTTACTCCATATCTTAAATAGAGTTATTACAGCTTCACTTCATACGGTCGAACAAGAGCTACTCATTCAAAATCTTTGTATATTTTTCAGTTTCCAGAAATATTGCATCACAATTTATGTACGGGGAAACTTTGGATACCATTACTCTATGAATTTTATCAATTGGTAGCACAGTTTCGTAAAGGCAAACAGAGTGTGTAGAGATAACGTCTTGTACGTCTACAGTTTAGAGACACAGCAGGAAAAGCTTTCCACATATTTTTGAGAGGACTTAGGTCTCTATAATGTTACTTTGAGTGTAGTTTTCCTGGATTCTCTTATTAATATAATCTTGTAATTTTGAGGCAAAATGGTCAATTCTCGTCTGTATCATTAAAATAAAATAAAACAGATTTTCAGGATGTTCGTATATAGATCGTAGCCGGAGTGAATTTTTGGAGTGCCTATTGGGTTTCTTTTGACCTGGATGGTCAGATTTGTTCAGACATTTATAGAAAGACATACAAAAAATTATTTCTAGTAGACTCCTTTTTAACCCACAATTTGGAAGGAAGGACTTGTGAAAAATGCTCCACGCATTTTTTGGTCACCGTAGCCAACATCGGTATTGTTTTGAGACAGGAGATATATGTTCCTGTTTCAATTGTCTGGTGACTCACCTCAGTTTTCTGTAACTGAGTAGTTTTCCCTTTCTCCTTCACAATGTATAATGTCTTATTTCGCGTGGAAGTCGCTGAAACTTGTGTGTTGCATTGTTTTAAGATAAGTTCATCGGTTGGGCAGTGATTCTTTTCTTTTATTTACATTTTTTTCTTGCAGTTAATGAATCTCGATTGATGCGAATTTATTGTGTCTTGTTCTCACTTAAGTGAGTGTTTTGCTATATTTCTTTTTTCTGAAGTTGGTTGCTGAAGTATTCAGTGTATTTTAATATCAATATCAAAATGTATTTTAGAGGAAGATTTTCTCCTATTTTCCTGGACTAGGAGTTTAAATTTGTTGCAGTCAGTCTTCCGTTTGCAGAGAAACTTTCTTCGGCAATCATAATTGTGGTTG
The DNA here is from genome assembly GCA_002313205.1 of Laupala kohalensis. NCBI lineage: Eukaryota > Metazoa > Arthropoda > Insecta > Orthoptera > Trigonidiidae > Laupala > Laupala kohalensis. Next base: position 1,071,595 of record NNCF01126407.1, on the reverse strand, counting down.
AGCCGATAAAAAAACAACTAATCCGATGATACGTCGCAGGATGAGAAGACGTCGTAGAATCTCTAAGGCCCAATTACACCAAATGTAGAATAATCGCGATTTCCTTAAACGTGATTAGGTAAATGGAATCGCGATTACATTTTATGCGTTTCACCAAGCAAAACTAATCGTCGTTTAAGTTGCTCAATGTTTCTGAAGAATCTCTGGGTTGGTAGTAGTTTTACAGTGCATTATGGGTAATTTGAAGACAAATGACGGGAGGAAAACGCATCATGTTGCTCACTACCGCCACCTAAGGACACCATAGGCAGCAGCGGGCCTCCCTCGTGCCACTGAACATAACCTATAAACCGAGCTACGAGCAAACAAACAAAATGGACGCCATATTTCTCGCAGTTCTGAAGAAAATCGCGATTTGCGCTGGTAATCGAAGGGTCCCCGAACGTTTAAGCGTTAATCGCGATTTTCTCGTAAATCGAAGATGGTGGAACGCGCATTTTGATAATCACGATTTACTGCACAGAAAATCTCGTTTAAGACATTAAACGAACTTGGTGAAATTGGGCCTAAGAGACATTCTTCACACAAGAAATTCAAGTGAGTCCGGAATTTTTTTTGTCAACAGGCAGACATTCCAGTTGAGAACGTTTGCGTTGGCCTACTTGTGAAAGTTTTGTACAGTTGTTTGCCTATAGAGTGAATAAGTCCTGCAAATTGTATATTCTAACGACAGTAAATGTTTCAATTTTAAATTTTGTTTTTTTTATTTGAAAAATTATATTGACTGAAATTTCCTATTTGAAACAAAATAATAAGTTAAAATGACACTCGAATTTCGATTGCTGGGCTCTGCTAGTGAGTTAATATTTTAGGAATTTTTCTTTAGAGTACCTGGATTGTAATAGGTAGAATTTCGTATAATCGCAAATAGGAGAAAAATCTCATTGTTAGTGATTTTATGAGTCCTTTCATGAATTGAGAGCAGAATTCTCCTTGAATTTGAGGATAAGAGTTCCGTAGAAAATAAGAGAAAGTTGAGATCATCGCGAACTCCTAGAAGCGACTGTAAGTTATTTTATATAGGACTACTTAGACCAGAATTCGCGAATGGAAAATTCTCGGGTATTTTATGAAAGTCCTATGCTTATGTGAGAGATATAATGAAAAATTAGTGCGGTTCTGATTGTAAAATAACTTTGCAATATCATAAAACCATTTACTTGTTCTTCCAGTTTTTAATTTTTGTCTGTTTTTATGTATAATTATTTTTTTAATGTTTAAAGTCAGTATGGCTTTTCACATAATATGATAAATATCTAGTGATTGGAAATTGATTAAAATAATAGGAGCTTTTAGTGTTAAATACGTTACTGATTACTATGTAGTACTGAAGAGTTTTCGATGAAGAAGGGTGGCAGCGTGGGAGTCAGGCAACGCCCTAGTTAATGTGCAGGGCGGCAACCTCACGACACGAACAGGCACCCTGTTATTTCAACTGCTGAATGCTTCTTATTGTAGCAGAGCGGTTTTCCTAGTTCAGGTGTTGGTTGTAGTTGGCCTTCGTTATGCAACGCGATACCTCGGCTTCTGAGACCTTGCTTATTGTGGTCCAGTTTCCACCAAATATTTCAACTCAATGGTGAAAATTTTACCTTTTTACTGGGGGAATGAGCACATGGAGTGAATAAAGAATCACATCAACCACCTACAAGTTACAATTATTTTAAATTCAGGAGTTATTTGGTGAATAGATAATAATGTGAAAAAAAGCTGCTTTGTGTGTATTCAAGAGAAACGACAAGAAATTAATAGGATTGCCTGCTATATCGAAAATAAAATAAAATAATTTACAAAAGAATACATGGACGCATTAGAATTTCACAATTTGGACAAGTAATAGTCAATGGCGATAAATATGTTCTATTATATTATAATATTTAGCAAATATGTTTAAAAAGGGAAATATCAATGATATTTAATTACCATTTACAAGTTTTTAAGAATAATTACCCTGTATTGACTTGTTTTGGCTCTGCGTCTCTAAACATATCTAAAGAGAAATTCGATTTTTATGACGGGTAAACATAATTCGTCACTTAGAAATAAATGAACAATACACTTGGTTGGAGGAAACACTGAAGACAATTTTTTTATCTACTTGGTGCCGAAATATTTACTAGATTGTTTCCCAAAAAGATAAAAATGTTGCAATTATCTTGCTTTATACTTCTTGTTTTTATGCTGTACACTGAGTACGTAACGCGATTTACTCTTGTCAAGTCTCTTTCTATGTTGAAATTATTTCCATCGCGTTTTCTTCATTTTCCCTCGTAAAAGAACTTCATTTGGAATTCTTTCGTTCAGGGGTAATAAAACTTCCATTATCAGAAAGAAGTATTATTGTTTTTAGAAATAATGCTTGAGTTTGAAATTGTAATTTTCTTTTCTCGAATATTATTACATAGATTTGTGTCTACAGCTGTTGCAAATACTTCAAACGTTTCTTGTATGTTTTAAATATTTTCGCAATAAAATACATTTCCTTACAGTTACATTAGAAACACTTTGTTTTTTTGTATTCTAAGTGGTTGCAAATATATTTAAGGTATCTTATATAGGGTGAAGGTAAAATCTAACGTTATTTATAGATTGAGCTACAGTGTTTCCGACGTTTTGGACATCGGTTTGCAAAAAGAACATATTTACTAATTAGAATGACTTATTTTACATGATGATTTTATGATGACTAAGCTAGTAAATCAATACATTAAAACGCGTTTTCATTAACCTTAGCTATAAAAATTAGGTTGAATAGCAAATAAACCATATTTTAATTAGAATTACGGTAAAATAATGTATATTGATTAAATATATACATAACACTCTTCCCGAGGCGGGGGGTGAATGAGTGAATGTGTTGTGGTGGAATGATAGGCAGGGGAGAACCCCGAGAAAACCTGCCGCGAACACCGCTTCGTGCACTACCGCGAATTCTACTTCGATCGGACAGGGTTTGAACACGCGTCACCAGAGGTAGAAGGCGAGGACGCTAGGCACTACGTCACGGATCGCCCTTACAGCATTAAAGTATTATGAGTAATGTTCGTTGATGTTTACGGAAAAGTCCTCCAAATGTGAGGGCATGTGAAAAAAATAATTCTTTAATTGCCTCCATATATGAAAATAAAAAATACGAGGGAAAGAAAAGAAGTGGAGAGGAGGGATATTAGGGTTGAGAGGGGCGTACTTCCTCAACCTGCTATCGATTTACGTCGAGAGTTTTCAAATATCATAAACTGCGAGTGTATATAGAAACGTGGAAACCTTGATTTTAAAAACTTTTTCTGGATATAAAAAAAAATACATCTATGATCGACAATTATTGTAAGTATGTTTTGTGTTTGCTGCAGGGAGTTTTGATTAAAGTCGATCAGTTAAAATAGGACATTTTATTGCCAAAATAGAAATATCCAAATTCCATAACGCGTGCAACGTCTACCTTCATTCCATAAAATAATTCCTACTAGTATAATGCTACAACCGGAGGTTCAAAAGAGCGAGTATATATTTTATTCTCTTCCAACTCTTATGGTGGAGATAATATTCAGTTTATTCACATAAATTAGGAAATGAATTTTCGTATTATGAAGTTTCAAGAAGAAAAGTGTTCACTTCGCGTAAAGTCCGTCAGGTATTAAGTAATCCAGAAGTGTAATTTCAAAAATCTCTTCTTTTTGGTGTGGAAAATTGTCCCAAAAGGATTTGTGGATTTCAAGATACGGAATGATAAATTATATGCGCTCAAAGTTGGAAGTGCGCCTTAAAAACTGCGTGAATCATGAGACAAAAACAAATAACAAGTGATCGAAGATGTGAATGCGAACGAATGTGATGCAAGATGAATCGCTTGTGATGCAATTTATGTAAGATGGAGAGAATATATAATCACAACGCTAACTTTAACTAAATTCAGAAAAAAAATCCTTCATATGAGCTCCGCCCTTCTACGAAGTCACCTAGTGGAACTGACATTCATCTTGGCCGAAGCAGAACGGAATGTGTGACGCCGTAGTTGACAGAAGTGAGGTCGTGATTGTGAGAGAAGGCACCTAGTATATGGGAGTAGTAATAGATCGTCAAAAACGCCAACATTTGCACCCAGCTTCTGGAAGAATACGAGCTACTTCGCAAAGGGAGCTGTCCACCGACGATATGAAGGGTCCCGATAAACAAAAATGCATGGTGTAAATTTCACAAATATAAATAACTTAATTGGTTGAATTTAATTGAATAATAATCAATATTCAATTACATTACACTTAAAAATACTCATTAAGTTTTACATTGAAATTTCACCACAATTTTCATAGATTACACATAACAGGATTTTTACTTTCCTTGGTTTTCTAAGAACGTTTGGTGGTATTTGCTAATTCGACCTGGCAATGTCATTTCCATTTCACGGGAAAACAGATTTTCACGATATTTATTCTAGTGATAACAAAATTCACAGAAAGATATTTTTAAGATTTCGTAATAAAACATATTTTCATCCTAGAACCTAGGGAAAAGTCAAACTTAAAAATCATTATTCTTTAAACCACCTTCTCTTAAGATACGTATATTCTTTGCACACAATTACATTTGAAAACATTCACAGTAAAAATGAAATTTCTTCTGCAGAAATAGAATCAATCAAATACAGGGGAACTTTTGTAATAAATTTTTCCCTAGTGGTATATACCACACGAAATGAAAAATTATCATTTCAAAATACTATTACATAACAATAAGTGACGTTATATAACTAACATTAGCAAACAAAATATTCAATACTAATGTATAATAAGATGTAATATAAACAACATTACATGTTATGTTAATTATAAGATTATTTTAATAAAGATTTTCTAGCACAAAAGAATCTGTTAGCGGTCTATGCAATGGATATATTTTGTGATTCAAGATGGCATTCTTTGACAGTTTGTTAGCACTTTCTCATTCACTATTTTTATTTTAGTAAACATTTGTTGCGATACTAACATATAACCAAAGTAATTCAACTGAAAATTCACAACTCAAGTTACATAGCACACCGACATGACAAAGAATTAAATACTTTAATTAATGGCTATAGGGCAGCTGATAACTACACGAGGTAAAATAAAACTGGCGCCATATTCGTGTTTATATATTTATAAAGCATTTTTCTCAAAACCCTGGTCCACAGACTATAAACTGGTCCCTGGAGATGGACAAGCGTGGTTCCCGTTGATAAGGTGGCGCCGAACTGTTCAAACTGTGTTAGCCAGCTCTGGTCAATATTGTCGGTTTTCGGAAGAGTGATACAGTGCTTGTATATTGTGTGACACATTAGCTGTTCTGATACCTTTATTTGTTTATATGATTGTGCAGTTTTGTGCAGTGTGTTCTACGTGGGCTTAATTTTATGACATAAGCGAAGTACAATCGACTTGATGGAGCAGGCTGGATGTTTCCCTGGAGAAGGCTGGAACCTGTTTGTCTACTACACAGCAGAATGATATAAAAATCAGTTCTACATATATTTGTATTGCCTATGGCATACCTTTTCATCTAAGGTGCTTACATATACTTTTAAAAAATGTTTACCACATCAAAAATAATTTAATACTGTGCAAGAATTGTTGCAAGGAAGGTGCTTTCATGATTGCATTAAGAGATATGTGAATGATAACAGAAAAATGCCAACTTAACATCGAGAATTAAGAATTAAAGAAAAAATAAACTTAATTTAATGACATTTTCCCCCGATAGCGCTGTAGTTGTTTAGTATCGTTTTTTTTAGGAAGTCTCAAGAAATACATATAACGTCAAAAAGAATAAAAATATATGTTCAATATTTTTTTAAAAGCCTAAAATAATACCAAACTGGACCCTCTCCTCGCCTTAAGGGCATGACTTTAAAAATTTAGGGAACGTGCTGGTGTATAAATTCATTGCGTCCTAATTGGCAAACCATTCTCCCGACAGAAAACACGTACGGGGATAGATTGTAGGAAATTTGGAATAGTTTCTTTCTGTAAATATAATTCTTCTTTGCAAGTTTCTTAAAATATGCAAAAATCTAAAACCACACAATATTTTAGGTAGATTTTCAATTTATTTCATATTTCCTGAAGTTAAAAATCGTTATGAGCATCTTGAAATACGTAAAGGAGCAGTGTCTCTACAATTTTTTGACACAAATTTCCAAAGCGCTGAAGGATAAATCTAACGTCCTTATGCGTGTTAGTCATACATCTGAGGAAAAATAAACGGATATACGTTGCAGGAAATTTTCTATATATAATTTTTACAAAATAATATTTTCGTAGAACAGACAGATTTCACGTTTTAACAAAAAAACATAAATGAGCATAATTGTTTGGATTGTTTCAGTTTTTTAATTCTTTTTAACCTTTCTCGAGGGGAGTTGAAATTCGTTATCTGCGCCATCAAAACCGCAAGTGAGCAAAATCTCACATCTTCTCACAAATTCTTTAAAACTTCCCGGGTAAAAACATCCAATGACTGGACTATTTAGTATTTTAAAACACACCCTTCACTCCCAGAGATGGGGTGGGTGTCCAGTTAGGTATCATTTGAAACTTATTTTGTAATATTTAACACGTGTTTTCCTTTTCTACAATGTGATGTGTATTTCTCGAGATTTACTGAAAATTTTGTTTAACGAATATATCACCATTTGCAGGAACAATGTTTCAGAGAAAAGTTACATATTTTCCCCCGTAAAATCTGAACCTGCAATACAAATTAGGGTTCTTATATAAGATTTCAAAGTTACCCTTCTCTCCCCAAAATGGGGGCGTGTGTCCAGTTAATGCACGTGTGAATGAGCCCGATTAAAACAAACTTTTTATTTGAAATTTTTTTCTTCGATGTTTAGTTTTTTTAAGATATTTTGTTGCTTCCAGTTAAACTGATTTCTCTCTAAACTAAACCATTCATCTTCTACTAAAATACTTCAGCGGGTAGCTGTGACTCAGTTCATTCCAGATCTTTGTTTTCTTTGAATTTATTGTAAAATAATGGATATCGATACGTTAAGACCTTAGAAGAAGAAGATTTTTCATGCTTTTTTTTAGAATCAAAAATAAGTACCGATAATATTGTCATACATTCATAGAAAACGATATTTTGTTAAAATTAACAGAAAACTGTAGGGTCAAAAGTTTAGAAAATTATTTTGTGACCTGGTCTTCCGGGAAATTCTAGGAGGTCTAATTCTTTGACCGTAGTGCATTTGAAATCCGTACCGTCTCCGTTAATATGTAACGGAGAATGATAATGGAAATTGAATACTCCTTGTTTCCGGAGATCACTGAAAAATTTAAAAAATTTCTCGTCCAGTTGAATGAATAGTAAATAGTCGTAGGTCGCATGAAGCGAGATGTTTTGACTGAAACCGGAAGTAAACAGTTACGCAACGCAGTCCGCAGTTGGAACCTGAGCACATGGATTGGATTGCACCTCGTGAATCCCCGCTTGTACCCGCCCCTGCCAGGCATTCCAAGGTCGTCGGCACCTAACACTCGACGTCTCAAGGCTCCACCTATTATTAACGTGAACATATTTCAATTCTACGCAAGTTAAAACTTATGTCATAAGTCTTCCGACTTCAAATACTAAGAAGATTGTCTTCATCCTTTAACATGTTCGGCGGTGAGAATCGGTATTTTACTACTTTTACCGGGCATATCCTTTTACTAATGCAATTAAGAGTCCACGTTAATGAGAAGAATGAAATGTATTCCCACTCATCAAGTCCCATACTCAAATGTCACATTGCAAACTTTCGCAAACAGGGCTGTTGTCAATATTTGAACGGGAATCACTAAACTACGTGGAGAACAAACAGAAAAAAATCTGATGTGACGAATTCGTTTAGAGAAAAAATATATTTTTGGAAATATATAATACAATTTTAATTCCCCTGCACCGCTATACCATTTTTCCACATGATTTTTTAAAATTCTTCTCATTCTCGAGCATGTTTACGGATTAATCAATGTGTATTCCTTCTTTATGAGAGAAACGTGAAAGATTATACTGAGGGTCGGATTGGCCTTACGGGCGTTCGAGCATTTGCCGGTGTGTCGCCCTAATTTTCATTGAAATACGCCGGTTGACCAGAGATTTTTCTTTTTTTTTTAGAATCTGATACATTTTCATTTGGGTAAAAGCTGTGTAAATTGCATTAAAATGACGCCAAGTTGATTTAAATACACTGCTTATTTTAAAATACCGTACATTGTTGGTCAGATCTCCCCAAATCTTCACTCAGTTTTGGGAGGGCGAAAAAACGCTATTTGTAGCAGAAGGAGGATGGGAGGGGGGGAACTAGAGTTTCCAATGCTTTCTACACGAGAGCCGAATTTTATTACAAGTATGGACACTCTATCGCTTCTGATATTCTTTTTACTGAGGGAATGCCTCTCTGGTCCAACAAGAAAAAGAATCCGGAGTAGTAATTGTGAGTATGCTGTAAGAATTCGATGGAAGCTTCGTATAAGAGACAATGAAGTTCCATATACCATAGAAATACGACTACGAGAGGAGACTCCAGCGGTTCCACCTCAGTGGACGCTTGCTTCGTCGCGCCCTGTTCTGCATGTAAACGGCCCGCCCTTCCCTGTCACACACATATGACGTCGTCTACAGAACAAGGATAGATGCTTACTGTCAATAGACGAAAATTTAAAACAAATCGAGAAAACGTGGAACAAGACAACTAGCAAGGTAGCAGGAAGGACCCATGGGGTTATGAGCCCTTTTCCCGGAAAACGTTTGAATAACCTCTAAATGGTCTCAATGTTTCAAATCAATCGCATTTTTTTTATAAATATACAATTATTTTCGTAAGCGGGTGCGAGAGCTTTTCATCTGTAGATAGTTGTTCTTACTCGCGCGAACGTTTTCAGTCGCTTCTTTTTTCTTGAGACGCATCATGTAAATATGTTTTGTTTCGTATCATACTCACACACGCACACAAAAAATAAAAAGTGGTCTGAACCAAAGACTAGACCAATGTATCCCCAAGTATTTTGACGCGCTGAATCCGAATCCGGAGCCAGAATTGCTCCATCACCCTCCACTTTCTTTAAAATTACGATAAACCACCTTTAATTATAAAAAATTAGGAAAAAACAGAACCATACACAGGTCTAGTCTTGGTTCAGACTATTTTTTTTTGTGTCTGTGTAATTATTCTACATTCGAAAAATCGTTTAGTGTGAGACAACTACCAAGTTTCTGGTAATCTGTATAATTTGTGAGTACGCTAGCACTTAGAACGCCAAAATCTAAAAAAAACACTGTTTTGGAGTAAGGGCCCTTTTTCCAGCCACGTGCTTTATTAGGGGGCAATATGGAATATTCAACGTCAACAGCCAGGTGAAAATTGCGACGGACGAGGAAAACCTCTGATGGGGGATGTGACCCCAGTTCACCGGATGAGGCCAGGTGGAGATTGCGTACGGACTTGGGAGTCGAGGCGGGTAATGCAGGAGGTCTCGGGTTCGAGCCCCGGTCCGTAGCAATTTTCACCTGGCTGTTGACGTCGCAAACACTTCTCCACGAGTAGGTACTCGAAAGTTGTGAGTTAAAAATATGGAATATGTTGCTCCTTGACGATTAATTTTCTGAAAGAATAAACAGGAATGATATTATTGGACACATAATATTATTGGTATTTCGTTTCGGCCAACAATAGACCACATTACCGAGCGTCGAGCTATACACTGTTTCCTTACCCTCGTTTACGACGGGCAGGGAGCAGTCTTATACAGATTATAGTATTCATGTTCACAAATATGGTTCTTAACCGCATTGAAATACGCTTTCTCAAAATAAATTAGCTCGAAATTTTATAGTAAAAGACCCATAAGAGTAAACCGATAATTTTGTTTTTTATTTATTTTTTCATTTAGCGAGGTTCAGACCGTGAAGTCTGCCCTTTTACCTGATCATTACTAGGTTGAAGGAATTCTAAAGGAGAGATGTTGGTTTGCTGCGGAATTTATGGTACCGAACCGACATTTATCTGGAGTACGTGAGGGAAATCCCAGCTAAAAACCTCATCAGGTCGACCAAGTAGGGTTCGAACACGCGTTTCACCTCACTTAATTCAACAGGCTCACTCGGTGTGGTGGAAGCGAAGACGCTACCAATCACCGCAGTCAGTAAGTTTGACTTCAACGCTTGTTCGGGCTCAACGGAAATCGAACCCGATAATTCTCGCCATGTGATCACGGAGTGATGAACTCAGGAATTATTATTATCATCTTAATAATCTCCCTCTTATCTCATTTAAACGGTCTGTATCTATTTTGAAGGATGTTATGATAACCCATAAGATTTCATACCTCTTTTTTGTGCGGTAGAGGGTAAGCTGACGCAAAACTGAAGATACAATGGCGTAGGGTGATATAGATTACTTGGAAGGGAAATTTGCGGCCATTGTTTCAGTGACTCGTGCCTTCACTTCTTTCGCACCTTCTATGTATTCGCTGATTCTATGTACGTACATAATGTATTCCAAAATACTTTAAAGTCATGGTTTTAAAGTAATATTTATTATTCAAATGGCAAGAAAATCTGATGATTATTTGTTTAATTTTTCTTCGTATTTATTAAACTTCCCACAATATCTACAAGCGAATATTTTCTTTCCTACACCATTTGATAATTGTTTTCTTTTGTTTTTAAATGGAATATAATTCATTTCAGTTTAAAATGTATGAAAACTATTTAAAATGTTAAACCATCAAATGACATATTATTCTATGCATGGAATAAATGTAGAATGGAGCATATTAAATCCACTGAACAGAGATATTCCTTTCCGGCCATAAGCAAGATATAAATAACGATTAGCAATATTTTCGTAATTTCCATAATTTTGAGCAATTTCCCTTGTCATTAAAGCACATTATGAAACATGCCCCATGAAATATAGCCACAGAGTATTGCAAACATAATCGCGATCGATCTGTTGTCATGGCATCGCACGGGTTTATCAAAATTAGAAAATCGTGACCTGTTGCCTAGATACCGTTGTCAAGGTGCGAGCGGATGCTGTGCGTCAGATACGGCCACTTACGTCACCCAGATTCGTATCGATCCCCGGTGTGATGTTGAAGCGCTCCCTCCGGGACAAACTGCACGACCTCGCTCACTAAATGCGAATCACATCAACCCCGTGTAATGGGTAGTTGATCTCCTGGTACACGCACAGTACCCAACTTACGTGTTTATGCACTGATCAATTACTTCGCCTCCACCCTCCAAAACAAATTGAGCTTCGTAAACACTGCCTCTCCAAAGCATAGATGTCATATTCACTTTACAACATATTTTGCCCTGTATATTCGTTTGTATCCAAGTTAAACTACTTATTCAATTTTGAATTTTGATTACTGGGTTCAGTGAACGACGCACACAAAAGCGAGCTAAGTTAAATGTAACAAAACCTATTTAAAACTTTTATATAATTTAAAATGTATTAACACATTTTTCAGTCATTTTATTAAAAGTCAAGGTCGGTGTAATATGATTTTTTGACTCGGTTACGTTTTTACAATGAATATTCTAGGTAGACATATTTATTAGTATATTACGACGAGTAACATTTAAGCATATCCCGCAAGTCCGTTCAAACTATTCATGGAATTGTTGTATATTAAGTATTCAATTAGTGATTATCTAATTTTGATAAACCCGTTAACCATTCGAGTGTTAAAAAATAATGTGTAGGTTAAGTAACAGCAACACGTAACTTTTTAAACAACTGGGTCGTCTGGGCAAGAATAAAAAAAAAACTAATAACGCTCTATCAAAAGTAAAAAGGACTAACCAAATATCACATTTTGAAGTAAAATCAACTAAACCGTTATATTCTCACCTGGATAGAATCAAAATTTATAAGGATTTATCAAAATTGTACCTTGTGTACACAACATTACAGATACTCATAACGTCAACTTCCCTACAGATTATCAAATGCATTTCAATTATTGACTCGGTAATCAATAATAACGCCAGAATTTGTGTATTACTTAAGGTCATGAAAGTTTTAGAATCTGCTGTACATGAAATATATCATATTCTAAAATTAAACGAAGACATCCCTCATTTATAAGATATTTTAAGAAATGGATCTATAAATTTATTGTCAAAAAACAGTACAGACTGCGTATGACCAATTGCAGGACAATAAACTACTCTCCGGAAGCAAGCAAGGGACCATCCCATCAATTCCGATAAAGGGCCCTAAGGCAGAGGCGGATTCAAAAATTTCAGCAAAAGTTCATAGATAAGATAAAAAGTTAGCTGCGAGTTATAATACTAATAGAATGTCAATATGTTTGTAAATTAACGCAAAAAATTTACATGTACAAATTATTATCGAACTATAGATTATTCTGAGTATAGTGTTTATTAATCATAACAGTTGAAATAACACTAAATTCACGATTTATTGTTACAATAAACACGCCCCTAGACAAAGCCTAGAGAACCTGTATAAGAAATCCGCCTCTACCCGAAGGAAAAACGGAGAAAAACCCGGGCCAGGATAGGGCTACAGAATTAATGTACACAACCGTGCCAAAGTTGAGTACACATAAAACTAAATTAATATCAGCCATAAACAACACAATAATGCAAGAAAATAGTTTTTGAAATTCTTATAAGTTATTTAAAAAGTGATACAGCAATGGCGTGATAAAGTACAAGACGGATTTAACTTGTATTAAAATCAATAAATTCTTTTACAGTGTAAAAGCACTGGTGCAGCAGGTAGTTTTTAACCGCGGATTTGAAGATATTCAATTTCATAATGTCTTTTATATTCTTGGGCAGGGAATTATATAGAACGATTCCCGAATGATAAGGTCCTTTTTGGCAAAGAGTGGTTGACACTCTAGGGCGATGAATATTACTACTATTGCGTGTATAGTGTTCGTGAACGAGACTGTTTCGTATAAAGAAAGGGTGGCACTTCAGTAATTCGGACTTAACAAACACGACTGTTTCATAAATATAAATGCAGGGAAGTGTTAATATATTTAATTCCTTGAATAAAGGTTTACAAGAGTTTCGGGGGTGAGATTTACAAATTATCCGAACTATCCTCTTCTGAATTCTGAAAGTTTGAATACTCTGACCGGAATTACCCCAGAAGGTAATGCCGTAACGTAAATGGGAGTAAACGTTTGCAAAATATACGCAACGGGAAATACGTGGACTAACTGCGTTAACTAAGTTTCGGAATACGTAACACAATTTGCTTAATTGGCAATTAAGATTGTCAACGTGAAAATTCCATTTGAGGTTGTCTTGAATATGGAGACCTAAGAATTTTGTATTTGTAACAGTTTTTAATTGTGTTCCGTTTAAAGAAAGAGAAACCTGGGGTAAAGATTTTGTGATACTATTGTGAAATGACATAGACACTGTTTTGTCAGTGTTTACAATGAGACGATTTGCATGGAACCAAGTCGAAAGGTTAGACAAAACTTTTTGAGCATTGGCGTGTTTACATAGTAAATTAGTGTCATCAGCAAAAAGAACCATTTTGCAATCTGATGTGGATGATGACATGTCGTTCACATACAATAAAAAGAGTATAGGGCCGAGAATTGATCCTTGGGGTACTCCGCAAGTAAGTGGCTTTGTTTCTGAAAGACAACGCTCAAGTATTTTATTTTTAGTATAGGATATTTCTACCTGTTGATATCTATCTTTTAAATAAGAAGTTAGCCATTGATGTGGAAGTCCACGAATGCCTAAAGAATGCAATTTGGAAAGGAGAATTTCGTGATCGATGACATCGAATGCTTTGGATAAGTCAAGAAAAACACCGTGAGGATTTTCTCCACGGTCTAGAGATGTGGTAACATCGTTTAAGAAAGAAAATATGGCGATTGTAGTGGAAAAGGATTTCCTAAAACCGTGTTGATCGTCAGAGAGAATGTTATATTTTGATAAAAAATCTAGAAGACGCTTATAGAACAATTTTTCTAGGATTTTTGAGAAAGTGGGTAGTAGAGATATTGGTCGGTAATTTCCAATATTAAGTTTGTTTCCTTTCTTGTGTAAAGGTTTCACTTTAGCTCTCTTAAATATTTTAGGAAACACCCCTTCCGATAAAGAACTATTAAAAATATTTATGAGTGGATTTAATATAGCATGGGACGAAAATTTAACAATAAACTCAGGTATATCATCTACGCCTGTTGAAAATTTGTTTTTTAATGAGCTGATGATTCTCATGACTTCACTGGCGTTAGTTTCGGAAGTGAACATAGAATTGGGTACGTGGGTGGATATAATTGGAGGACATTGATTTGGATATATTGAGTTCGTTATTTTACCAACTTCTGAGAAGTGAGAATTAAACAAATTTGCGATGTCCTGAGGATTTGTTACGATTTTGCCATCGTTTAGTAAAGAAACATTTTCTTCGCGAATTTCAGAAGTTGACGTGTAATTGTTAACAATATTTCACATGTCTTTCATCCGGTTGTTCGATTTTAGTATATGCCTATCGTTTTCCATAACTTTAGCTGGATTGACTACTTTTCGAAGAATAGTCTTATATTTACGAAAATAATTATGGAATTCGGGTGGTTGGTTATAGCGTTTTGAAAGATAATATAAATGGCGTTTGTTTTTTGAAGAAATCCTTATCCCTTGGGTTATCCATCTATAGTATTTCTTTGTGTTTCCCATAAATCTTGCGTTTTATGGGAAAACTAGAGTTGTAATGTTTTAGAAATGTTGAGATAAATACATTGAATTTGTCGTCGGTGTTTTGGCAATTGTAAACATCTTTCCATGTTTCTTCACGCAAATAATTTATAAATATGGATTTATTTATGTCATTAAACTCTCTTGTAAATTTGTAAAGGAACATAGAATTTGAAAATGAGCATAGAATTTATAATGTTAAGACATTTCTACAAGGGAACAAAAATTGTATGTTTTACAACAACCGAGTACTTACTCGTGGGGGAAAGTTTGTATCATCTTCGGTCATGTGAAAATTGTGACGGACCGGGAATTGGAATTGGGATCTCCTGTGACCCTCCTTGACGTGACGCAGGTTCAACGGAATAGGCCAGGTGGATGTTGTGTACGGACTCTGGGAGTCGCAGCGGGTGGTACAGTGGTAGCACACCTGCGGCCATAACAGTAGGTCCAGGGTTCGACGAATATTCACCTGCCCATAGACGATGCAAAAAGAACATGGTAAAAATCCCTGTCTAGTGCTGAACATAAAGTGCTGAACCTAAGCATGATAATTTTTCAGTTATTCCGTTGCCACAAAGTTAATGATTTATATTAGATGTGAAGTAAATAAAACCTTCTAATTGTGACGAAGGTTCGGAAATTCTGTATTTATTTGTTTGTGTGCAAATGTGTACCATGAGATGAATATTTTCCAAACTTTATGAAATTGTGTGAAACGGCCTAGAAGAGACCGTACAAAACGTTAAATTTTTACCCGTCCCTCGCGAACGGTTGTTCACACGTTTTATGTCAATACCACATAAGGAGTAATAACAGTTCATTGGGCATAGGTGTTGCCAAGGGAGACAGGTAGGCAACGGGAATATTTCAATGGAGATATCTACTTATCAACCTGAATGAAATTGTGTGCGACGGTTCGGAAAAGACCAATTCAAATCCCGGGAGAATCGAGGTGAGTTCTGCGAGTATGAAATACTTGTATGATACCATTTCATGGTAAGTACTTAATTCCACAATTTCAAATAATATATTAACTCAATGTTAGGAGAATATTTTTTTTTTAAATACTAACTGATACCAGAATGATTTTCTTAGCTTTGCATGGGACATCAGTGGCAAGAAGTAGACGAGAATTGAGTATATTATATATATTGAGTATATTATAATATTGAGTACTTATATTATGCACCTTAACAAGTAGGTACGTGTGAAACCGGTAATAAAGTGCACACAGCATAGTGTACCACCTGGTTCACTTATCTACTATATGGGGATGTGTCTCAGGTCTACCGAGGTTTAGGTCTACCGAGGTTTAGGTCTGGGTGGAAGTGGTGTACGGTTGCGGAAGGCGAACGGTTAGTGTAGTGGTTAACACACCTGCGATCAAAGCAGGCGTCCCGGGTTCGATTCCCGGCTCGCCATCATTTTCACCTGACCGAAAGTTTTCATCCCAATGTATATAGACTTTTATAAAGATTACATATAAATCTTAGTTTTAAGAAACAAACAATATTTATAATTAAAAACACATCATATCTAATATTTATATATTAGTTAGATGGCGGTAGCACAACCGTGTCTCTATGTTCTTAAATCAAAGAAATGTTTTCTGTTAAAAGGTTGTGATCAAAACCTAGGTAAACCAAGGAGTCATACTGTTTAGCTTCTCCTCGGCACCACCTTAAATCCCATCATCCTATCATCCCATTTCTTAAATTATATAATGAGGAGATGAAAACCATTATGCTGGATCGAGACTGTGGTTTACTTACAATGCAAGGAGAAGTAAAAGTAGTAGAATCATTATAAATTATTAACTAATTAAACTAATAATTATATGAATAATTAGATCACTTGGCAAGTAAGGGAAGTGAATAACGGATGTGTTTCCAGACAGATGAAATTACACACCGTGCAACACATGGACTGAAGTTGTTCATCAGTGCCATCCACGTTGGCAAATACATTAAATAAATAACACTGTTAATAAATTAATACCATGTAATGTGTAACGATGTACTAGTGTGTATTGCTTTATTACGGACCAACCGTTCGTTTCCGGTCATATGTTGATATGATCTTCTTTGTTACTTTTCCTGTCAAGAACTACCCTCTGAAGTGTGTCCCTGTTATTAATATTCATCCTGTTTTTGTTTTGTAAAGAAACACTGCGTCAATATCAGACTAAAATAATAATGAAAAGAACTTTACTTAAAACACATCACAAAAAAGTACTCACAAATTTATCAAACCCATATTTTTCTAATAAATCGCAAAATAGGTTTAACACAATGGAAAAAAAATATCCTGGTTTTGATCAGTGTCGACACTGCGCGGAACGTTACATCTGCTCATAGTTCTCACTCGAAGGGTCAAAAAATGGGTCGTAACTGTGGGAGGTCGGTTATCCCAGCCACTTTTCTACGTCGTCTCCCGAAAAATAATTTTTTCATGAGACTGGTTTTATTTTGAGTTCAATTCATATGTCAGTTATACACTTTGCGTACGATATAATATTGTACTTCTATTAATTCCATTGGGAACTTTTTATTTGTTCAGGTCACAATATTTTCTCATGAAACCATGATTTCAAATACTTATACCTAGTAAAAGTGTTTCATCGAGGTACTAGATACGTATATATCTGAGAATCACAAAAATATAACCCAAGTGCAATAACATATTATTATAGATCTCGAAAAAAAGTATTAAGTATTTAATTCTATCTAAACTCCCACTAGTTGTATGGTTCATTCAATCTAATTTTCGTTATAATAGAATAAATTGTCAAGAAACATTTATTCTTTCTGACACTGTGGGCATATACGTATAAAACAAACCACCAAAGTGAAAAAATTTATTACCAAAAAGGCAATTAAATTTTGTGATACGGGTGCACAGATAAATTACTTTCTTTTCTGGAAAGCGGCATGTGAGAAACCATCCCATCAATATCATTGAAGTGTCCAAAACACAACGAAATAACCTGTGTTTTGGGACAGGTATATATGTACTGTGTCAAAATTCATGAAGTCATGATCGAGAGGTATTGCAGGAACAAGACAAACAAATAAGTACTACATTATTAAGAGAAGCATCATATGTACATCTAAGTACACGTAAAACTTTCTCATTCATTTACAGTTGATAAAATATTAACAAGATTTTTTTAAATTTATTCTTCTCGCTTCAAAATAATGTCTTTTCTTCTTTTTTATTCGTTAAACACTATAGTTAAAAATATAAATTCGTGAATGCTAAAAGTATATACTTCTGAGTGCTTCATAACCTTCATCTACAACAAGAACAACAACAATCCAGGATCAGTCTATTTTTAATTTATTTTTGTCTTCTCACTGAACCAGTTTCCATATTTGTCAAACTTTAGAAAGCATTTGTTTCACGGAAGAAACATTCTACATATTTTTTTAAAGTTATGTATCAACACTTTTCACGTTCTGTGTTGTTCTCTGGTGTTTGTAAGAGTGCCACGATATTTGAACCCAAAATGATTTAGTTTCATTTAATATTACCCTTTACTGAAAACGTTCGAGTTTTTTTACATCGAAAGAAAATCTAAAGCCAACTGGTTCTTAAGAACGAAAGGTAAATAATGTATGCAGATTTTAAGAAGGGATATTAGTTATAAAATCAACAATGTTTTTGCCAATGTAACGAAAAAATATTATTATTATACATCAAAAAATTTAGCAAATCATAACAGTACGTAAATTTATATTCTTGTACCTAAAAAAAGGCCATCAATGAAATATGAAGGTTCTTCATAAAAGGAGATTTTTCTTTGTATGAATGAATTTGTGTTAGACTTCGTGAAGAAATAAATTTAAAATGTTTGCGTGTGGAATAATTTCCTTCCTTCATAATATAGTTTCTTGAGTTACAGTTGCAAAGTTATATTGCTTTGCCAGGAAGTTTAAAACAAGCACATGTTTAATGAGCAAATAAGCAAACAACGTTTCTGAGATACTCTCGTTTTTGTACTTGACTTAGGATAGCATGACATCAGAAAAAAAAATATTTGTACTAGCGGTTTTGCTCTCTCCGATAAATACACGAGAAATATATTTTATTTTTCCGCTTAGTAATTCTGAGGTTAGTAATTTATTTATTAACTGTGTGTACAAAATTCCATATTCCTGGTAAGAGTTCGTACTCGAGGGTTTCAGAACGTGAAGTATTAATAAACCCTTTTAAGAATCAAAAATACTTATGTTCTGTATTTTTCATTAAAACACTGTTGTGAAACAAATTTTCAATTAATTAGTTATTCATTTTTTGTTGCAAAATAGAGAAATCACTTTGATAAATTTCTTAGCAACAGAACAAACGGTGACAGTGAAGTACAATGATTCCGGAAGATTATAGATTAATAAAGTATAAAATACTGATTGGAGCTTTTTTAAATTTAGGCTCAAACATACAACTTCAAAACTGATGTTTCCGGACTCAGGATGTAAATAATCATGATATCGCTGATGTACAACTGAAATGGGAGAGAACCAAACTTGTGAATGAATACTACTATGTTGATACAACCACGTTCATTAAGATATCTTTTTCGGTGTTACCTTGCATCTCATACAATTCCTGATTTGAATAAATACCAAAGTTAAGTGAATAAAATGTTGATGCATAATATTCGTTGCAGTATTTCATAACTGACCTTTGAAACATTAAATACATAAAGTTAATTCCAAACGGTCGTTCAAAGTTTTACCAGTTCAAAACCAGTAGATTTTTACATGTGTGAAAAGGAAAAAAGGATAAGTGAAACGGGAAATTATAAGATTTCTTACAGTTCACGACTCTTTTATATGGGCTCATTATATTGTAGGGAAAATTAGTGATGTTTACTAAACAAAAATTGTTTATCTACTTTTCGTTAACTTTGTACTTACATTTCCCATATCTCCTGAGTTTTCATTCAAACAGAATTATTAACATGCTTATCGCTTTTATGAAATGCATGATAAAAAATGAGATACGAAATATGAGCTTTTATGTCACGTATTTCATGAAACACATAGAATCAAGCATGAAAAACATAGAATCAATAATATGAAGCTAATTTTCGAAGTTAGCTTCACTGTAGTAGTTCATTAGTTGGAGCCCATTTCATTTACGTCACACATTTGCGTTTGGAATGTGTTTCCCTTACTTTCACATAGACCACTTATCTCTTGTGACTTCGCTGCCCAACAGAACTTTGAACCGTAGCCTAATGAGTGAGTATGGTGTAATTTGACGAGGGAAAATATTACAAAATACAATATTCTATGATTTAAGGACATTATTAAGTAATGTAAGTCCAGCTTCTGAGTCAATATCGCAGAATACATTAGAAGAATGAATTTATCCTTGACAATATAATGGGGATTGGCATAATATTTAAGTGACATAATGTTAAATATTTTAGTCAAATTTTAGTACCCTTAGAATTTTCATCCAAATATCTTCTAGAAGAGCGCAACAAATTTCGCGAGTTTATTTAATGTACTAATCATAATAATTTATTACTGCGCAAATGAGCAATGCTCGGTGGCAGATAAAAAAGAATACATATTAAAATTATATATAATAACAACAATAAGAGTTTAAGTAAGAATTCATCGCCAAAAAATCTACAAATTACACACACATACATGGTAAAAATTGTTTAAAAATTAGTACGCAAGATAATAGCGAGAAAGAAATTACATTTAAGATTTAATTATCTACATGATACCCATGTGTGTATATTCTCATACATACACAAACACATTTTCGCTAACAAACAGATGCAGACACACATTCGTACGTACTGTACAAACCTACTTCAACATCATTGACCTATACTCTTAATGTAAAAGTAGTTGCTAGAATATAAGAAAATAATAATAACTATAAAAATATCAAAGCAGTGTTGCTGTGAACAATCATGCACAATTCATTATACATCACTACACTACTATTCACTGTACCTTTAGACTGCATTTCAATATGGTGAAAATGTTTTTGTACAATATTTTTTACATCAAATATTTCATTCAAAATCTACAATTTTTGTCCTGAAACCATAAATAAACGGGAACACATAGAAACTACTAAAATGAAATATAATTCAATATTATTTTCAAATAGTGAAAAAAATATGAGTATTCAATAATATATTTAAATAGAAGACTGCAATTACGGAGAATCACGTTCTCATTCGTTTTGACGTACAATAAAAACAAGTTCCACTCGTCGATATTTGGCTAATGTATCACAAGTTCTTCGAGGTCACAAAAATTTAATTAAATGAAACTCTTCCAGTAATTGTAATTGATATTTATTGATGAAAGGAGTACCGTGCATACATAATTACTCGGGTTAAATCACACGTTGCATAAAAGCAAGACCAAGTTCAATTAAGCGTCCTTGCGAGTCGATTTCGACAACAATCACCTCACTCTTGATATTTGTTTCACCACGAGTTCATACTGACTTGTTCACTAAACAGTGGTTCAATTAACCCCCGTTAGCAACACTTAATTAAAGGGAACATCGGGATGAAGTTTACAAAGCTCTGGAAGAATAATAGAATTTAAACAATGTGATGAACGTGTCAAGATCTATTATGTATGACCCATGATAATAATGTATATGTATGACCCATGTATGACCCAGGTCGAATGAAATAAGTATTTTATAGTCAACCAAATATTCGACCACATCGTTAGATGCATCGGGATCATTTCATGATGATCCTCACTCGAAGATGTGAGGTCAAAATATTATAAGTTTTTTTGTTATTGCGTGTGCAACACGAAGAACTTTGTATCTGACGAAGGACAAATGAACAGGTGGAAATGATGTCTCTCTAATGTACCTTTTTAAATCAATATTATTGGATCTTTGATGAACATTAAGTTCACATTTCATTCTCCTCCATTTTCAAACTCCTTTTTGGCAATTAATATTTTATTGTCAGTATTATTTGAGTGTATGTAGTATGAAGATGGTTTGAAAGGGTATAATGAGGTGAATGTTAGGTTGAGTATGCGAGTAGAATGAATGTATATGGAGCGATGATTACAAATCCCCCTGAATGAATGTATAAACCACTCAATGTTTACTTGCTAAAATTTCGATGTAATTCGTATCGAGTGGTTTATATATGACCAACACACAAAAATCTACCAAATACCATTATGAATTCGGATCAAGAACAAAATGGAGAATATTTTATGTATTGACTTTATCAGAAGATGCCTACAAACGTGAAAACTAATATATTATGAAAAACACAAAAACCACAGAGCAACCAAGATTTAAAAATTCGAAAACCCGAAATACTTTGAGTTCTATTGAACGACAGTGTGCAAACAGAAAACATTTGGTGGCTGTGTTCAATAATACAGACAGTCTCTTCGCCGTAGGTGTCGACGTGACCGGCGGCAGGCATGTCCCAGGCTCCTGCAGTGATAAGAGCCATCCGGTGCGAGGAGCTTCGACTGCAAATTCCCTCTAATCTACTATTGTGACCAAAACAAACTCTCCGCTTCGGCCATTTCGCTAAAGAGGAATGTACAAACTTCACTAGTAGTTTCATCAATACTTGTTCTATGTCATGCATTGCACCATGATCTGACGTCGTGTATGCACTTGATGATCTTATTTCCCCCTGAGGTATACTACACTTCATCTTTTTTTTCAATAATGAAGCTATAGACATTGTTTTCCTATTCAATGGCTATTAATCGGTAAATTTCTAACAAATAACATTAATAAATCCTTCGAAAATCATTTTACTTCGCATGGGCTTATTGAGTGAACACGGACTTGACTCCACTCAACAGTAAGAACAGGAATTGGCGGGTTTTCGATGGACCGGAATATCAGCGATGCATTTAACAAATGTAAAAAGAAAACTTCAAAATAAATTAATGTTTTTTGTTGTTGTTTTTTTGCACTGTGAAGCTTTTTGTGTAAATACGTTTTTACGATAAGTGCACTTCAAAACTTAAGTATTGTATTATTGCAGCTATCCTTTCTGTTGAATTGTATGGCCTCCTTTCTGTAAGATCCACTATACAATATTTTTCTGAGATCTCAAATGGACGACCGCCGAACAGAGAATTTTCGAAGTAAATCAATTTATTGAAGTAAATCTGATAGTCGATTGTATTTTAATTCATTTATTCGACGTACGCAACCCCCACAAGACATCTCACCAAGGTTTCTCACAAGGAAACAGCGAGCGAAACTTCTGGCATACACTGAGAAAGTTCGGCTGAAAATTACTAAAAAATAAGTTCTTGACTTCGTCCGTCATGACAGATTTCTAGTGGGGGAAGAATATAAAACTTTTTTGAAGTATGGCGGGTATGACGACAAGTCCCAACGATGTAGCACGTTATTATTGAGTAAGTAAATTTTCAAATATTTTTATTTGAAAAATAGCAGTTGGTTACCAATCGTTTCTGATTTAAAAAAATACAAATTTCGAAATAGAGATCGTGTTATAAACGGTTATCTATCAATTCATGTCATTATTTTAACAACGTATGATCTAATAAAAGGATCACACACAAATACACACAGGTTTTTGCCATTTCTTCATAAATTCAAGTTGTGATTCCTCTAAAAGCACCTTCCGAATTTAGTCAAATGACTGATTATGTAATTTCAAAATACTAGTATGGGAAAAGCTATGTTATTAAGTACATCACAAAAATCGATCATTTCGTTCTTGACCTAAAAGATGCTAGAGGGACAGTAAAGAAAATTACAGTAAGCACCCTGCCAATAAATAACCGAAATTTTCATAAAGCAAGGGTCTCCATTAATAAAAAACGACAAGGTTTAGGTACTTTAACTAGACCTGTTTTAGACATTATCACAAAGCTTTGATACCGCAAAGTTAAAAACCCATCACATGACTACGATTTCCAGAATGTTGGATACTTAATTAATTAATGCAAGAGTTGCATTTTGAAAGATCAATGGAAAGTAGATACCTGTTGATTCTTTCAAAGATTTCACATTGATGCAAGTTATTAATATTTCAACAATATCTGAGAAAAAAAATGTTTTAAGAAAAACTAAAGAAACTTATTAGTCAATTTAATGTGAAATATAATATTGAAAATGTGATTTTAAGGTGTTTTTAGAAAATGAAATAATATTGAAAGTAATATTGAGAAAATATTACATCAGAAATCATTAAGAAATTATTATATGCTAGTGTAAGAGTTTTAATTTGTTAGTAGAATTGAGGTTACTGTTTACTTAAGAGGGGTAAGCCAAATTAAAACTTACAATGCCCAGATCACCAGGATGTTTAATGTGTTATCTTAGGAATTTGACCTGACATTTTGCTAATATATTTGCTTAAATTCGAAAATTGTTTGAAAGCTATTCATTTTAAAGATTCAAAATGTTTCTTTCAATAATGGTTTGAGCAGCTTATTTTTCTCACTTACTTTGTCCACCTACTACTCTGGCAGCAAATCTGGCAACAAATAGGTTGTTACACGACTCAATTTATTCTATAATTCAATTGTTATGGGTGTCTTACCAGTAAATTACGTTTTGCATGGCTTCTAAATCATCTTGCTTACCGAAATATAATTTTTTTATATTACTGACGGTCTCGAACTTGATCCCTGATATTTGAAAAGTTCTCGTTCCATGGAATAAATGTGCCTTAATGAATCTTGTTCCATCTTACTTGAATTCAAAATTAATAAATACCTATAACACTCTGTTTTTAGTTAAATTACTCGAAAATAATTATATATATATATATTCATTTTACGTCCAAGAAAAAGAGAAAAGTAATTAATATTTTCTATTGGCCAATAAAAGCATTCACAATTTCCCAAGGACTATTGTTCGTCAGAACGTCATTCAGTGAAACGTTTTGTGAAATGAGGAAGTAATCTCAGACATTTAAGTAAGCACTGCACTTGTTCTTTCACCACTTTTTTTCAAGCAAAATAGCACCACTTGTTTTCAAGCTAATCGATGTGCATCTACTAAGAAAATCTAAGAATAAAATGGAACAGTTAAAGATCTGATGGTAATGTTCACATTATCTTTAAATGTAACATAAAACATTTTTAATGACTTCTTGGATAAATAGTGAAATTGCTTGAATAGTACTTCATTCAAAAGGACGTAATTAGTACATTTTTTACACACCAATTTTCCCCCACCATATCAGAATACAGTTTAGGACAGAATCTATAAAGAGTCTTTCTTTCTCGCGATCTCTATGCACAACATTTTGCTCCGTTATATTGAGCATTATTATGATTTTTCAACTTAACATGTTCCTTAAAAATAACGAAAACCTGCTGTTCTGGTCTTTTATTTTACAATACAATACCCGAAAGACAAAAGGTATTACGTACCGAAGACAAACGAACTATTTTTTGAGATACTTATTAAAACAATGTTATTATGTGGTTCAAATCGTTCAAGAAAAGGATAGCAATTGTTTTATTCATGTACATCAAAGGATACGAACGTTCTGTTACCCTTTAAGAGGTGCAAGGATAGTGCTGAGAACTAGTTACAAAATGACTCAGATTATTGGCAAGAAATATAGCATTTAGTAAGTGATTCTATTGAGTTGAATAAAGGTTCGCACTACCGCTGTTTTTCCAGAACGAGTTAATCAAAGAAGAAGTAATGAGCTCAATACTTTATAGAAGTGTAACATCGAAATTGTTGGTCATAAATTTTTGTTGATGGAACAGCTTATAAGAAATTCTTCGGGTTTAATTTTGAAACATTTAATGATATAACAAAAACATCGCAAATGCATATTCTTTGTATGGAGACATTTAGTACACCCTCGGTTAAATGTTGCAATGTCATATCTGATGTCTATTTTATATTTTTCTATGAGTTTAATCATTATAAAATCTTTCGTTTCGGTTTCCAAAACTTTGTTCTCTTTCTTCTTATAATATTTACCTTAATAACGATTTTTAGTACAATTTTCAAAACATCACACATATGTAGTGGAGGAGAGAAAAAATAGTTTACAGTGTCAATATCAAACTTTTAAGCTCAATACACCAACGCGTATGTGTTTCATTCTAATTAAACTTTCAATTAATTAAAAAGGTATAAAGATAATGAAAAAAATATTTTTTTTTGAAGGAACACACAAAAGTCACTTACATTCAAACACGACGCTAACTCTTAACCGAAAATGTAACTAGTGCCAACGCGCATGCGGAATAAACAATGGTTAGGTTTTTTATATTGCAATACAAAAGTTCAGGTTGAAACGCTTCGGTAAAAATAAGTTTCTTTATTCCGTGATTAGTTCGTTGGGGTGTACACTTACCCGAAATCTCCAATTTTTTATCGATATAGTTAAAAAAGTCAAATGTGAGAAAATATAAAATTGTATGTGCAAAATTGAAGAAAGTGAGAGCCGAAGAACATTTGACATGTCACCAGAATATTGTATATTTATCACCTGATGAAGTCGATAACTAGTGACGAAACATTGTGCGTGAAATAAAATTCAAGGCTGAAAAATTTGAAATAGTTGATAATTTTTGTAATATAATAACGACAGGCGTTAACAACACAACGTTCGAATTTTTTTAAGAATAAAAGCCCATAACGACTAAAATCATGCAGTCAATTGTCTCACATGGCAATTCACGAAACAAATAAACCCGCGGTTCCTTTTCACTTTCTCAACTTTCTCATATACAGTATATAGAAAGAATTGTAATCGTGAAAAATTCGAAAACGAGATTTTTGCGGAAATATCCGTTTTGGTGACCCCTGATTCCGAAAAAGTTGTTTTTGGCATAACGTACGTCCGTCCGTCTGTGCGCAGAGATTCTGAGTAAATGGATGAATCAATTTAATTCACATTTCGTATTTACGATAGATTTTACTTGTTGTCGATGCACGTTCTCTGATTTTGTTTTTTCTTTAAAGCAAAGGTCACTTCACATGAAGCTCAAAGTAAATTTTTGAATATTTTTCAAAAACTGTTTCAACGATTTTGCTTAAATTTTCTGTACGTAAAGTACAATTAGTATGCATTACATCCGCATTAGCGGTATTTTGCTTGAAAGTTTGGTATAGACGCAGTAAAATAATTTCTATCTGTTATATTCACGCATTTGTTTACTATTTCAAGAACCTTGGATATTATTTAACACAGACGAAGCAGATGTAGAGTAAATTAATATTCTGAATATCTATTTTACTTTCAAATTTTTAATAAAAGACACTAAGAAGTTGAATTATTGGCTTTGAACCCGCCGAAAATGTTATAGTTAATAATAAATAATAGTAAATTTTGTAGTTAAAAAAGCAGTACAAACTGCGTATGACCACGTGGAGGAGAATAAACTAATTCACTCTCCGGAAGCAAGTAAGGGACCATCCCATCAATTCCGATCATGGGCCCTAAGGCAGAGGCGGATTCAAAAATTTCAGCACTTTTCAGCAAATATCAGCAAAAAATTAGTTCATTTGTTTTGTCGTATTCGGAGGGTGTTATTTTATAATATTTCTTATCGTTAGAAGAATTACCTTGGATACGAGTTTTTTTGTTTTTGTTAGGAAGGTAACGTGTGATTAATCTTTTTGTTTATTTTTCATGATTTTTTAAATTCAATGCTTTATAGCAGTTTCAATTGTTAAAAATAGTATTATTTTAAACAATATATTTTAACACTTACAAAATTCTTTGACGAGATAGATAAGGAACGTTACGAAATAACAGGAAGAAAATAATTAGTATCACCTATTTAACCGAAATATTTAATAGATTCGATTAATGTTTATTAATATAATTTTGAAATTTCTTTAGTTCTTTATTAAATTTTAGAAGAATATTTATGGTCTTCTTGCTTTGTTCTCGCGTTAATAATATCCTATTTATCTTTGTATTTATTAATAAATATATTTTTTGAGATAGAATATAAATCTTGCTGATCTTATCTCCCTAAAAAAACGAAAAAACAGAATTTGAATATTAGAGATTCTTTTATATAAATATTGTAAAATATTTATTTAATAAACTTTTGAAATTGAGTAAAATGAAAACGATCAAAATATAGAGTAACATGTGAAAATCATCCCTCTCCTAGTATAATGTTTTAATGCCGCTCTCTAGTCCAGACTGAGAAACGTATATGAGAAAGTATGTGCAGTTGTTTTGCACCACTAGTTTCATTTACGGATATTGATTTCCTACATTGATCGATGTTCCTTTGGCGAAACCCCTACTGACATAAGTTTATTAGCAATTGTGGACATACAAAGCAATTTTATTTTATGTATACCTTCTTATTAAACTAACTGTTGGTTGAGGACTAGGTTTCATGTTCGACTTGAGAATGACTAATTATTTTTAATATATTGAATGTGAATCTTTTTTTTAATAATTCCTTTAAAATGAGATTTGGTGTTCTAACTGTGAGAAACCCTGTGACACTTCTATAGAAAACTAGTTTCTCGGAACACTTTTTAGGAACCGCTGAAGAATACGATTTAACATTTAGAGAGCTTAAGTTAAATATTGTAAATTTTGTCTTAAATAGAAGTTTATGCAAACCAAAGAATAATTCAGCTTTCACTACACGTCACGATAAGGAGAAATGTTATTTTGAAGAAGATTATTTAATGTTGAAATAATTTTATCTCTCACGTAATTTCATTTCTCGTATAATTTTGGCGGATTTTTTCGAATCTTGAGAAGTTGTTTTCGGAGTAAATACGACTTATTTTCCTGAGTTCAAAAACTCTAACTCATTATTATTTATTGTTTATAATTTTACACCCACCAAGGAGTTATTTCAATTAATGAAGGATAATTTATTAATTAAGGACTGTACGTCAAATGGAGTTTCCACAGTTTCTACGTGTAATTCCACATTATCTGGGTATGATCCTCCAAATTAACCAACTTCCATTAATTTTTTTCTGTGGGGCTTTAGGGCTCGTCAACATCGAGGTTATTAGAGCCCTTAAAACTTGTACAGGTAGGGAAAATGCAGTTACGCACTAGGGAGAGCCAACATGACTCTCCTCGCGTGTGGGACTCGCCGAATGACTCAACCATAGCCACTAAAAACCCTCCTGAATTACAACTCAAAACACAAATCCCAATATATCTCAAGACTTTACTTTAAACATTAAAAAGAAGAAGAAGAAGAAGAAGAAGAAGAAGAAGAAAGAGGAAAATGAAAGATACCCTAGCGTGGGGATCGAAAAGAACAAGATGTGACCAAGGAAGGTCAGGAAAGAGAAAGGAAGAACTTCCAATAAAACAATATATCAACAACCAATAATACTTTAAGGTGCACATTTATCTAACATAATAATCTAAGAAAATATAGTACGATATGTAAATACATTGATTCTGTGCGTGGAGTATGCACTCTTTGATTCGAGTTTACATCGATGGGCAAAAGTGAATTGGTGGATTGTCAACTTGAACCTATTTTAGGAATCGGTATACGGGCGGAAATGGCGAATTCCCGGGTAATCGCTTTATGACCACGTTCATCCACAGACGATGGGAAATAAAACATCTGGGTTGCCAAAGGTTTTGCAGTCGGAGTTGCTTTATCGGCGTGGAACACTGTCCATATTTGATATGTGGGTGAATGAAAGAATAGGGCGGTATTTAGAAAGCACGCAAGGACTTCACGCAAGACAATATGGCTTTAGAAAAGGAAGGAGTACTGAAGATGCACTGCGAATGATGGCCAAATTAGTGAATGACAGGAGAACGAAATATGCACGAAGTTTCTATATTGATATAAATGGAGCATTCAACAATGCACCATGGAGCCTAATATTGATAAGTTTGGAGAAGCGAGGAGTGCCGCTATGCTTAATAAATATCGTTCACTCATTCTTCCAAGACAGAGCAGTGTTTCTCGAAATAAGTCAGGGGAAGGTCATACAAAAATGCACGAAGGACTGTCCTGAAGGATCGACAACGGGACCACTTTTCTGGAATGTGTTAATTGATGATATGCTCAATAAAATGACATCACAGGGAATAGAGATTATAGCGTACGCCGATGATATATGTGTGGTATTGTACGGAGATAGTAGGCGAGAAACAGAATCACAGGGTAATGCTGTGATGCTGCACTGTGTAGAAGAATGTAGGAAGTTACGATTGGAAATATCCGCAACAAAAACAACAGCGCTATGGTTTGGAACAATAGTAAAAGGAGACGCAATCCTTCATTAAAATTTTCAGGAGTACCAATAAAAATAAAGCGAAACGCTCGATATTTGGGATTAATATTCGATTATGAACTACAGTATAATCAACACATTGCATATGTAGTAGATAAGGCTTTTACAGTATGTAGCAGATAAGGATATTACAGCCTTCTCAGAATTGGATTAACAAAACACAACATTGAACACACAGAATTGTTGACAAAGGAGCGATGCGACCTATCGTGAGTTATGGAGCAAGTGTATGTGGCCAAAAGGTATCAAATGTGCATGTGGA
>NNCF01126407.1:1023075-1041186 GCA_002313205.1 Laupala kohalensis | reverse complement strand
ATATATATATACCCACTGCAGAACAATAGTAAATTAGTAGCAACAAAAGACAAATATAATGATTTCTCTTACCATGTACAACGAATATGTGTTATAAGAGATATCTACAAAAGCACGACATAAATAAAAGTAATGGATATAGATGCTATGAACATGCAGTTGCAGAAGGGGAGCAGGATGGAGATACCTGAGACCATACAAAAGAAAGAAGAAGAAATATATCCACATAAGGACTATGTTGAAGATGTGGATAACATTAAACGTTTTCATTCATGTACCAATTGCTGAGGTGAAATAAATAAATAAATTAAATTGTCATGTAGCGGGATGAGAGTACAATGTTAAGAGTGCTTAAGAATTTTGAAGTAATTTATTAATATTGTTTAGAACTTCGATGACATTTACAATACAATGAAGTCATCAAAAAATAGAATTCGCTCGTAAAGTGTTTGATCAATTGTACGATTAACGCCCAGGAAATTTGAATGGCGTTAATGTCCACTGTTTCTTATTGTTATTATTTAATTTTCGTGTTTTTAGTTTTCTAGGAATGAGACATGTGTTTCGAGTATTCAAGGATGACCTCTGCACCCCCTCCCCTCTCTTGACTATGTCTATGGGATTCATCCAGATTAAATTAGAATTGTTTTATAACTTCAATTTCCATCACTGAATGCACTTTCTATATTCTGCTACACATAACGAAGTATCTTCGTCACAGATATACCTGAAATTGTGAAATATCAAGGGACAAGGTCAAGTGTGTTCCACTGAACTTTTCAACTTCTAAACGAAAAGATCACTGTAGGAAACAGGGTCGGACTCGGACTCCACAAAGGCCGTAGACCCTAAATCTCTAGGGGGCACAAATGTAGGAACTCTCATGCAATTGAGGGGGTGGGGGGGTTGAAGTATCAAGAACGGGGTAATGTGCTCTTACCCCGCTAAATTGTAGATAAATTCACAAATAAATTGTTCACAAGTATTTTTACAGATTAAATTTTAATAGAAACTTAATAATTTTGAAGTTGGAACTTTTGTTGTTGTTGTTGAGGGATTTCACTTGAAAAACTAATTGCGTACTTAGATATAATACTGATTCTACACTGATTGTCTCGATGTATTTATATTTAAAGGACACTAATAATGCGGACATTATAGACAATTATTATGAAGATCATAGAATCCAAGATGTAATACTTTATTAGTATTCACTGATACATGGCCAACGTTTCGATGCTAGTTTGGCATCATCTCCAAGGTCGCTGCTATTTTTAAAGTGTTCTTATTATAAAAAAATTAATATCCTTAAATTTTCTTTTTAAATATAAAAAAAACATAAATTGTTGTAAGAATAACATAGTCAGTGAAGCAAGTTCTACATTGACTACAGCCTTCCATCATGGAGGTATGATGACAATTTAAAAAAAGGGTCCGATGGCAGTGGGGGCTATATCCCCCGGGGCCTGGGCACAAATGTAGCTGACTGAAGGTAGTGTATTTTATGGTAAATTTTTCATAAACTACACGCAAGTAATGTATAAAAGCTCTACTTCATTTACACAAAAAACAATTGAAATAAGATTTTGGAAAAAAAACTTGTCGCAACAGCTTTTGATAGAAGTAGAATTTCCCGATGTGCGAGTAAAGAAAATTAAACGGTTTCATGATGAAACTCTATCAGGAGATCAGAGGGTTATGCGAAAGGGAAGATATAAAATAGATATTTTTACTTCCTAATAATACAGAGTGTGCCAGGAAAGTATTGTAATCGTTCGAAAACAAAATTTTTAGAACTCTTCGGATCTTTGCGAATTGACTCCAGGAGAGTCTATTTTCTAATTTTAGCGATGATGTCCAATGTCGCATGCATGTGTGTGTATGTATGCAGGGGCGGNTTTTTGGGGGGGGGGGGTCATAACAAAAAAATATTGTCTTGGGCGTAGTACATTCCAGAAAACATCTCATCCTCAGAAGAAGAAAATTGAAAATTCTAAAGCAAATTGTAAGATCAGGTCATCTAAGTGTTAAGTAATGTGCGGTTCGGTACAGTAACACCCTACTTTCGAGATTATTTTTAAAAAATTTGTGCGACAGGGGAAACTGATAGATGTAAAAAAGTTTTGTGATTAAAGATGCAAAAAAATTATTCAACTTTTTAAGGTACAGAGAGATATAATTTTTCAAGGACAAGAACAAAATTTACGGTGAAAGATGGCGCTGAAGATGTGGGTTTCGAAAAATTAAGTGCAAGTGCTGATGCAAGTGACGTTGAGAATAATTGCCCCCCCCCCCACGTGGTCATAATCAGTTTGCAACTTATTTTTTACTATAAAGTTCATTTTATCATTCATAACTCATGGACTTCCGAAGACTCTCTTCTCACGAGCGTATCATCTGTCATAGGAAACAATCATTATTAAGCCTAGATAGAGTATTAATAACCAATCCGACAATATTAATGAAAAAGAAATATAAATAAATTAAATATACAAATCCTGGATGATATTATTATCAGATACATCTGTGTACAATGAATTATATTAGAGACCTTTTAAAGATTGGAGGACAACTTCATTGGAAAAAAAATAATCACGCCTGGATTCTTGCCATCCACTGAGATCCCATTTTTTTCTTGCAGTTCCCTTATTCCTATTCTATATTGTTTGTATTCTTTAAATTCAAATCAGAGCCCAAATCTTTCTTGTTGCGATATAATTTACCACCGTATCTCGAAAACGATGCAACGTTCGTTGTTTGACATTCTGCTCGCAGATATTTCTGTATTTTAAATATATTTTAGTTCATTATTCAAATTTTGAATCTTTTAGAAACCGGGAGTGGAACACGGGATGTAAATAAAATCGAAATGAGTTGTCCAGAATGAGGCTACTATTCCAAATGTGGTTTTCCTCTATACTCGCTTGATTTTATTGTATCAACTTGTTTGAGAGTTATCGAGGGCATGAAATCGTTCACACACACGACATTGGACGTTTGCGAAAATTTGAAAACAGATTCTCCTGGTGCCAATTTATAGATATCTAAAGATTCCTCGATTTATTTCGCGCGATCATAATACTTTATAATACGGAAGTAAAAATGGTGACTAGAGGCTTGTCTTAACATTATCATTTCAAAATATGAGAGATTATTGTTTCGTGTCATTTTTATGGTGCGTTCCTACGAAGTAAATTTTGGGATTTCAGATGACAAATGAATTTTCATTTTACCCATACAAACATCTATTGAAGCAATAATCTCACATGCAATATGCTTTACAGAAAGTTGTAGTCATAAATTCATTATATTGTTCTTCAGCTTTTACATTCAAAAATATACGTGTAATTTCCATTCTAAATATATTGTTTACTGTGAAAAGTAATAATTTTTCTGGGGGTAAAAAAGAATTACTCTCTTTCGAACCTCTCCTATTTTTAATTTTCCAAAATCCAATCCCCTCCCAAAAAAACAACAAAAACAATCCTCGTGGGCACCCCTGTTGAAAAGGAAGTTTTTAAGTATGTTCCCTCCATATCCTTTCCTTACAGAAAATAATTAATCCATATTGCCTTATCTCGTGATCAATGTACGACAAGAGGCGACAACTCGTCGCTCAACAAGGAAGTGGAATCTGAAGAGGAAGAAGAGGAGTGTGAGGGAGGGGGATGACTCATCGTACGACAGCGCAGTCCGCACACGAGATCCCACTGGACTTATGTCCACATCCGGTGATGGAATGTGAAACGCAACTGCTACATGCCATAGGGGACATAAACCACGGTGCATCGAACGCCAAAGGAAAGCAATCCTAAACCGTGTCACGCCAGCGGTTCGCCTAACCAGGGATAGAAAACTTGAGTCCAAACAGGAGGATATTTTTGTTGTTGCGTGGAGGACAATTCTGGAAAGCAATTGACCCCAAAACAATTTGATCCGAATGAATAATATTATCCCCTGTAAGTGAACTGGTTGCTTTTAAACTAGTTCTCGAATAGATATTTTTTGGAAAACGTACATTTAAAAAGTCACTCGAGAACGGAAATTTATTTAACAATGAACTGTCTCGCTAAACCAAGTTATCATCTAGTTTGGCAAATACCAAATATTATAAGTAAATAGAAAATATTTGAAATTATGATCACGCGAAGAATAATAGACTAATTTACGAACTATCGATTTGTAAACTGTACGAACACTCAAACATATAAATATTTATCATTTTTATACACGATTACTTTTTAATTTACTATAATAATTAGTGTACCGCAATTCCTAACTCAATCTGTGCTTTTTATATTCTCTGTTACAAAACATATTGGTACAACAAGATGGAAACGATAGAGAAGTTAGTGTGAGAATGTCGCATCTGCACCTACACTTTTGTTAGATTTCGTCTGTGAGAAGATGCTAACAACATTTTTGAACATTTCACAATAAATATGAGATACAGTGTATTTCGACAAAGTTATAAAGGTAACCCTTGGGCAGACTTAGAAAGTGAAATAGAAATTTGAGGTAACTTTTATTAACAGTGATACAAGTTCTCACAACTACAAAATCCGAACTTTTTCTCGAATAGTAGAATTGGTTAAAAAATGGGCGGCCCATTGCGTAGTGCTCGTCTTCTACCTCTGGGGACGCCGGTTCGATCCAAGTAGAATCCGAGGTGGTGGACGGAGCGATGTTCGCGGCAGGTTTTCTCGGGTTCTCCCGTTTCCCCTGCCTATCAGTCCACCACAGCATTCACTCATAATCATTCACCTCCACGTCATTCATAATCAACGCTTCAGGGGAGGTGCGGCAGGAAGGGCATCCGGCACCCTAGTATTCCCCAGCCAAAACCAAATGAAGCATCATATATCCATACATATTTGCCGACCCCACATGAAGTGGGAAAAGGCTGGGTTAAACAGTAGAATTGGTTAAAACATAGTCAAACCAAGGTAGTTGCTAAGTTTTTCAAACAAATAGTTGAGTTCTTAAGACATTGAAGTCTCAGAAAGTAAACTTCTCATATTTCATTTTCGTTTATTTTATTAGCTGGCAAGTGTTCTTTCTGTCGGTATGTCCTAACAATGTCGAAGCGTGCTGTGAGCTATCTAAAAGTAAGCTGAGTTATCTATCCAGAGGAAACATACTTTACTTCAAGATCTGGAAAGAAAGCAATACGGAAGTCAAATTCTATTGAAGATCCACAACGTGATAACACATTACTATGGCCTTGATACGATAATTCATTACTATTACTGTAAATGAAGGATCCGAATTGATCATACACGAACAATAACATAACATGCAAAAATTGTTTTTATACCCTGTGTTGATGTAGGCCACTCAGTAATGAGGGAGCTATCTCAAGCATAGAGGAAGTTATCGCCGAAGAGGTTGCTTTAATCCAGGGCAAGATTTGAACGCCGATTCTGAAGGTTACGACGAGTTACTTTTCACGTTGCAGAGCCACTCATTTCCATTGCAGCATTTAAAAGTACTCTTTTCACAAAAATAAGATTATTAGAACATTTCATGTTATTTTCCGCCTTACTGTTAGAACTTATAGATTTATACATGGAACGGAATAAAATTAATTGTGTTTTTAATGATATTTCGTGGCCCAACTATTAAGACCAGTCGAAATTTGTTGAACTCGAAAATGCAAACTAGAAGAACAAAACCAAGCACTTCTAAGTGACCAGTATGAGTGCAAACAACGATTGACAATAATTTATTCAAAATACTTCCAACAAACTGTATTCATTCAACGACAAAGACAGAGACCTACTCATGTGTAACAATGAGATTCATTCGGTATGGATAACACATGGATGAAACTTATGATGTGAGCTTAATTTCTTAAAATACCTGAATTTCATAAAATACCTGTTTTTGGTTTGACAATCTCAGTTTCCAGAAATAACTATTGCACATGTCTAGAGTTACAAACAACAAGGTCGCTATATCTAGAAGCTCTTGTATTGCTCTCAGGTTACAACTACACATACCACGTGAAGAGGTAGATTAGAAATTATTACGATCTACGAAATCATTTCTTATTCAATTTAAGGAAAAGGGTTGAAACCTTTATCCTGTAAGTTCTATCCATTACCTCCACAAGTGTGTAACAGTTTTGTCGAAACCTGGTGTAGCCTATAATGAATTTGTAAATATAATAGTTTTGGATGTTTCGTCAAAAGGCCGGCTGGAAGAACATCAGTCAAATAATAAATTTTAATGTTATTTCGATAAGTTTTTCAATTTTTAAACCTTTCAAAGAAATTACTTTTAATTAATATTTAATAATATTTCAGTACAGAATACTCATTCTTCCAACCCTCCTCATGAACAAAAATAAGTTATGTCTTTCTGAGTCACCAATAATTCTGTACACAGACGATAAATGTCAAGTTCTTTTTGTTCTAAATTTACGACCAACACCAGTTTGCCCCAATAATTAAATGATGTCGAAAATGAACTTAATAAAGTTATTACTCTGTTGTTACTTTACAAACAATTCTCAATCTCGTTGATTCCTGTTATAAAAAGCAAACAATGCTTCATCTTGTTACTTTTAGAAAAAATCTTACCACAAAATTGTCATTAGTTACAGGACAATTCTTGGTTATTGCTCCAATTACCCACAACAAACTACCACGAAAATCATAAGAACTCAACTTATAGAAGAACGTTGTTGACCGACTATAAACGAGGTCACACTTCGTCCGGGTGATTTCATAATAATCTATTATAGAAATATATCACATAACGACTAGGAATAATAAAAATACTCTTACCAGTAATAACCTAAGTAATCAGTTCTGCCATGGATGAAGCTGAAAATATATAGTCGCATGGTTTAATGGTTTAATTTGCACGAAGACGCAAACGCTTTAGGAAACATATTGTCCAAAACTCCGAAGTCGTTTGGTTAAACGTAGTCTACCGGGGTTCTACAGGTAAATGCCGACAAGAAATGGATCTCTGCTTCGAATGCCGGCGAGAAAGCGCACAGTGCTACCACCATCACTATCGGGATTTCTGACCGCCCATTCATACTTCACAACAAGAGTGGTTCGAGACTCATGCGATGGAATTGCATCTATAAATAGAAAATTACCCTCCAGAGTTTTCTGAAAACCATTTCAAGTAAATGTGATGCGTAGAAAAGGTCAAAATGTAAAAAGTACATAATTTTTCACTTTGGGGACGTCCATAAATTACATAATGCTGATTACCTTTATCAGCATATCGTCACAGAAGTGAGCTTAAGATACACATTTTTGTCGTTCTTTCAAATAAATTTTATCTGTTACACTTTCAAACTTCCTGACCACAAAAGAAAAGTTTGGACAATTTTACTCTTTTCCATCGTTTTAGTCACATTATAAGGGAGAATATCCAGAAAAAATCCGTGTTACGTGATGTCGCACATCTATTTAATTAGCATATTGTATAATTAGCACACAATGTTGATTTCATTAAGTACATCCTTAACAACCCCTCCTCCCTCAAATGATAACCTGCATGTATTATACTAATGTTGTAAACGAAAGAGGAAGGGTTAAAATAAACTAAAAACGCATCGAGTACCCATCATTACAATTTAAAATTATTTCCTATTTATAAATTTTTTTCAATGTCTACTATGTCTTCTTCTATGTGAATTTTTCCATGACAAATACTGGAAGAGCATAAATGACACATAGAGTTTGTTTCAAGGTTGCAGAGTATAAATGAACGTTTGCATGTTAAAATATAACTAGGGCATTTGTCTACTCGTATGTCCCCCGAAGTCTGTCTGTTCATGCAATAATTGATGTTTAAATTTTATTTGCTGGTGAATTATTTTTCATAAAATTAAAATAGTTTGAATTTGGGAGTTCGTCAGGGCGCACCACGTTGAACATCTTCGACTCCTTTCCCTCCTCCCATCCGAGTCTACAACGCGCAGTCATTGTTACGTAACCGTGGGAACAAAAATTGAAACCGATTGTTGTTTCCACGCAACAAGGATCCCCAATCACCATCTTTGATTCATCAAGTGGTAGTATTTTGTCCCACAGATGTCTCCACCATCGTTTCCCGCCGCTGCGCGTGGTGAGCGTGTTGGAATGTGTCGCGTCAACAGTTAACCACTGCCAGGGATGTCGCCCCGCCTCCACGTTTCGGGTTACTGTCACCGCCTTCTCGCTATGTGTCATTGATTAACTCATACTATCTTTATTTATACATTGATATGCAGAGTTATTTTCGACCGACATATTTTTCAATAGATGTGGTTTCATGGAGAAGAATTACACCGTTTATCCTTCATCAATATGGGAAGATAACATCCATGAGTTATTTGGTGGCGACAAGTCTTCTCACAGCTGTCTTCTCAACTCGTGTCTCGTGATATTTGAGGTCATAGTGACGGAATTCACTACGTTTTTTACAAGAGTGAGATGAAACGACGTTTCATCACGAATCCAAGTGAAATCTGATATCCCAGAGTATCCCGAAGCGATTCCAAAATGCCACTGAACGACGTGGTAGTGACGATGGTGATCGTGGCGAGTGCGGTGGTGACCATCGTCACCACCTTCTCTTCAGCATCCTCCGCCATCTTCATGGTGTACCGCATCCTCCGTCCGGAGAATGAGGCGCCCGCTTTGGCCCCTCGCCTGGGACGCCGCGACGTGCTTCCTCCGCCAATTCAGGAACCCTCTCCGGAAGGCGGTTCTTCTGCGAGCGCCATCTTGCCTCGCATCCACGGCTTCTTCCGGCGGCAAGGAGGCGTGTTCTATGGAACCTCCCCCAGACAAGTGATGTCGATGCTGGCGGCGGTGTGCCACCTCATAAGTGCCACGACGTCGTTGATGAGTGCTTCAGATACTGTCCGACAGTACTGGAGGAGATTCGCTCGAAGGTTGGACCGGATTTAGTGTGCATAAAGACTCCATGAAATGCAGTCGGAAATCTTGGTTCATTATGCAATAATGAACAATTCCTAAACTGAAATTTTTTTAAATAAATAGTTATTACAAAAAAAACAGTTACAAACTGTTCATGAACACGTGGGAGGCAATAAATCAAAATGAAGCTATTAATTAATAGTAAATATGTTGGCAAAAGTTGCTGATTCTTATGAGAATATAAACTGATAAGCTGATCATGATGCGTGTTTTGCAAGTATTTAGGATTATCTTCTGTACTTTCGTATGCAGGGTGATTCAAATGAAATATGACACGTTTCGGACCATTATGTGCATGAATCAGCGACAGGATCCCAGCCAATTTTGGCATATACTCATCCACGAGAAAAATCCGAAAAAGAATTAGTAGTTCAATCTTCGTCCGATAGTGAGAAAATGCAAATGGGTCATTTGATAAGAAACGTATCTTTCTCAAAAAAAGCCCGCATCATTTTTTATTTTCAGAGAAAATGAGAATTTACTAAACTAAATAACATGTAAACACAGTAAGTTAACAAGCGAACTCCCGTTTCCCCTGCCTATCATTCCACCACAACATTCACTCATAATCATTCACACCCATTTCGTTTCACAATCACCGCTTCAGGGGAGGCGCGTCAGGAAGGGCATCCGGCGCCATGAATATTCCCCAGCTACAATTAACGAAGCATCATATCCATCCCCATTCGCCGACCCCACATGAACTGGGAATAATAAGGCTAGGCTAAACAAACACAGTAAGTTAACAAGCAAACATTCTTTTCAAAAAATACGGAAACAAACATAAGGAAATGCCTTCAACTTTACCAGTGAACATCCAACCAACCTCCAACTACTGGTGAACCAATACAGGATAGGCAGAGAAAAGAAAGTAGAGATGAATTTTTTTTTCTCTATAAACCGTAAATATGAAGAGTGACGAATAAAATTTATTTATTCCGAACCGTAATAATATTTGTAGTACGATGGCATCGACGTTTGAGTCGAACACATTTGGGACTACATTCTTAAATTTAGCCGTTTTTTGTTACCCCATAGACAACGGTCACATATGGTTTGATGAGGTGCACATGCTGAGATCCATATTGGAGCCACATACAAAGGTCCTGGAATATGTACATGTACATATCCAACTCTAGTGTATTACGATTACTAAAACAAATTAATATATTTACTGTATTCTTTTTTAAATAAATCTGACTCTGTTCACTGCTTCTATCGTACCGCTAAGCGAATTACCACTAAATCGTGTTTTAAATCATGTAAAAAATGTTGGAATGAATGTTTTGAGAAATATTAAACAAAATAAGCTTCTATTTATGTAAGTTATAAACGTTTTCAAAGTTATACCAGGCTTTAGTCAATTTAATTTAAAATTTATGTGATACTATTTTTTGTGAACCAATTACAGATCCTTACAAAATTAGGTCCGCCCACTTCATTCCCTCCATGGTACGTCACTAGTAGGAAAATAATTCCACAAAGGGTGTTTCATTATTAGAAGCAATTTTATTAAATATGTTCGAATATAAATTTTTTCTTAATATGAAAACAATATTTTAAATGCGATGACTGTTTTTGTGTAGTGATGGTCCAAGAAGAACCGTGCGTGTTCGCGGCGGTGCAGAACGAACCTATGTATCTGTGGCAACATCGCCTGTGTCTTCTACTACTACACTGAGTCCTATTCCCTCCCAGACATCGGTGTCTCATTTGCTGGACCTAAAGAACGCAATAGAATCGGCAATTACATACACAGATCAAGGGGTGAAATTGCGCCTCGGGACACGCAACTGCAACAAAGTTGCGTGTAAACCAAGCAGCTTGAAGAGGAAGTTGTCGTTGCTATACAATAAGCACAGCACGGAGAACAAACGGGACAGTCGTCATCGTCAGACAACTGATCGACACCGTATGATTGCAACTGGTGTGTTCAATGTCGCTGAAGGAGTATTGCAGGAAAGTGAACTTCAAATGGGAGAGTATGCTGACCAGGCTCGAAAAGTGATTGATGATGCTCTTACTGCAGTAAACGTGGTTAAGGATGCTGAAAGATATGATAACTTCGCAATGACGTTAGGAGATCAAGCTCGCTTGGCATTGAGAGAACATGATGCTATAGTGACCATTCAGGAAGGAAATGAAGAATCAG
Source organism: Laupala kohalensis (assembly GCA_002313205.1). Taxonomy (NCBI): domain Eukaryota; kingdom Metazoa; phylum Arthropoda; class Insecta; order Orthoptera; family Trigonidiidae; genus Laupala; species Laupala kohalensis. The sequence continues at coordinate 1,030,083 of NNCF01126407.1, read as the reverse complement.
AAAATAGTGGTGTTAATCGTGATTCACCAAGAGCAGACTATCAATTGTTAGAAGACAATGCATCGGGAATTTTTCAAGAATTATTCCAGAAATATGAAGTCGGTCAAAAAATAGAGGAATATTTGCCGGACACAGAAGAGCTCAAAGATAGGATACACGAAATAGTAAAAAGTATTGAGGATGTTCGACAAGAGTACACGGAGAACATAGAAGGAATAGTGAATGGAATTGAAAATCTCGACGCACAGAGAGCTAAAAATGACTACAGACAGGAAGCAGATAATGCATGGGGAATGGCTCAAGAAGTGATCCGGCAATTTGACGTTGGTGAAGAATTAGGAGGATATATTGAGCAAGCTCTAGATAAAAAGGATAATGCACTCTCTTACATAAAAAGTGCAGAAAAGGTTTTACAAGAATATGGTGAAAACGCAGTCGAAATTATCACAGGTTTTGAAAACGTAGGAGGCACACAGCAAGACGAATATACGGATAATAATGCATGGAGAATGGTTCAGGAGACAATCCATGAAACAGTGGACCAAGTAGGAGAACGTATTGAGCGCGCTGAGGAGTTCAAAGATAACGCACTATCTATAGTGACACGCGGTAAAAGATTATTGCAAGAGTATAATGAAAAGGCAGTCGAAAGTATCAAAGGAACTGAAAATCAAGGGGTCATAAAGAAAGTGAGACGTCACCAGAAGATAGATGATAATGCAGTGGGAATGGCTGAAAACGAACACCACGCAAACTTTGGCAATCAAGTAAGAGAAAATCAGCGCTCTGATGAATTTAAGGAAAAAGCCCACGCTGAAGTAAAAAGTGATGAATATAGTGAAAAAGTAAACGAAAGTATCAAACTGACTCAAAATCAAGGGGCCATAAAGAAAGACAAACGTTACCTTAAGACAAATAATAATGCACGGGGATTGCCTCAGGACGAATTCCACGAAACAGTCGGCAAACAAGCAGGAAAGCATATTGAACGTGCTGAGGAGATCAAGGACAATGCACACGCTGTAATAAAAAGTTCTGAAAATGTCTTACAAAACTATAGGGATAAGGTAGAAGAAAACATCAAGAAGACTCAAAATGTATACGATTCAGTGAAGAGTGAACTTCTTGAAAATCTTGATCACCTTCAAAAAACTAGTGAAAATACACATGGAACATCTACAGAAACATTACTGAAAAGGCAAATTCAGAAAAATGAGGAAGAGTACTTGAAGTATGCTACAGAGATTAAAGATAAAGCTTACGAGGTGGTGAGAAATGTTGATGAGTTATTACAACAAAATAATGGTGTTAAACTGAAAAGACGACGACGAAGGAAGTCAGACAGACGGTCGCTCTCGGAAGTGGCAGACAGTCGAAAGATCAAGGAATGGGCAGATGTTGACTACAAGAGAAAAGTAATTGTGTGCAGGCCACGGTGCGATAGAGAGTGTAGTAAGAGTGAGACCAGAAAGGATTCGGGAATGCAGACCAGCGTAGAAACTACAGATGTGGGATGTAGTCCTTCACGCTGTGACAAGATTTGTTATTCATGCACACACTTGGATACTGCTAATCCTAATCCTTACAAAATGAACGATGCGAAAATCAAGATCGAAAGTAGCATGGAGAATATTAACGTGATACTTAAAGAACTTACAAAGAACTCGTTAATCGTAATTAAAAAGAAGAGACGGCCCAATCGTTCTGAATGTCTGCTTCAGAAAAGAAAAAAGGAAACCAAGAGTACGGAGCCTCTTCGTCCCGAGTCAGCAGGTGCCAGGAAGAGAGAGGTTGGACCAAGAAGACGGTATGCGTATCGCAACAGTAAAAACGAATTTACAAGCATGGCAACGACTTGTCAGACAGAATCATCCCCAGAGGAGTGTAAGGGATTCAGATATTATGAGGATAGGGAGCTCATAAGAAGTGAATGTAGTGAAAGTAGTCATCTTCACAGTAATCAGCTTAGTCGACACAATCGAAGGAGAGAGATAGATGTTATAGAATCTATTCAACATCTGGAAGCAGAAAATGTACTTGAAGGTATGAGTCATGACGTGTGGTTTACTAATAAGTTAGCCCCTCTCGATACATCAATAAGATGGGAATCGCAAGACGAAACTCCTCGTGACGATCTTGGCTCTTCGACGAAATTTTACGTACGCAAACACTGTTTGACATCCCCAGGAACTGATAAAAATAGGAATATTTTAAATACCGTATCTGCGACCCAAGAGAAAATACACCAAACGAATCAGCATAGTTCAGAACATCAATTTGAATTCAATAGCAATCGCCATCAAATAAGAATACCACCTGACACCTATGTCTATCGACGATTTCCACAGGCTGAGCGAAGAGGGAAGGCGTGTAACGTCAAATTTGTGAAAGAAACGACGCCCGGTTTGATCAAGAATACGAAAAAGACATTTAAAACTCCCATAGATCGAGATATAGATGTTACTGCAACATATAGTAGCAAAGAAGCACTATCACAAAGGAACAAAGAGATTATTCAGAATATCAAGAAAGAGTTAGGTTTATGTTCAAATGTAGATGAATCGGAGCTAGCATTACCTTCTCCAAGTCAAGCTACAAATGGAGAACCGCATTCGTATCTAAGAAATAAAATCGTAATTTGTAAGAAAAGATGTCAGACAAACAAAGTAGATTGGGGCAAGAAATACTCAGAAAGATTTAAACATTTACTGAGTCGAATAGAAACGGGAGATTCAATAAATAAACTCGTGGCTGATGTAGATGAACAACTACAGCGCAATGAAGGTAAAGTAATTGTCGCAAAATCCACACAAAGCAAATCCCCCAATCACAGAAGCTGTGAGATTATCTGGCGACGTGATTGTGTACGAAATACACCAAATCCAAGTGCAATAGAAGTAAACATCACCCATGACTACTTTCAAAATAAACGGACGAAAACTAGTGGTGCTAAGAAGTATATATACGATTCATCAAATCCAAAATATAACTCAGTTAAGTCTGATATCGCGTGTGGAAGGTTGGCAGCCCTTCATTTAGTGATTCCTCCGAAATTTGATTGTCGTAAAGCTAGAAATAAATGCGAGGCAAGGCCACATCAAAGAGGATAATTGAGATAATATTAATGAGTTTATATAAAATCTAAGAATATTGATGGATGTAGCTTTATTAACCCGAAAAAAGAATTGTTAGAAGCCTCATAAGTGATTGTAGAAATTTTCCATCACATGGAACCGAACTTTTCGCCATACCTGGGATACTTTCAAAGTACAATACAACGATTGAAATGTACTTTCTGTGAAGGATTTATTTAACCACATCACTTCGAAAAGATATATATGAAGTTTTAAAACCATTAAACCCAGGTGATATTCGAAATCAGAAATATTTCGTGATGGGTAAAAATCTGAAATGCCTTATTGTGTCTCGTCTTATTTCAATTCGAAACACTGTATCAAGCTTCGGTATACATCGAATACGAGTGTCCATTACTCTGTATGTTATCACACCAAGTTGGAATTCATGAACATGAAAAATAATGACAAGATAGCATATTGGAAATATGAAGACGGCCAGACGAATCCTGCTTTTCTAAAGATTTTATTCATTTGATGCGATGTGTAAGTGCAACTGCAGAAAAGATTTTTAGGAAAACGTTTTTAGGAATTACAGAAAACGAAACAGTAACTGTTAACTTTCGAATAAAAGTATCAAAAAAATTATAAACTGAACCAAAAGAAATTGTCGCATGCATATTATTTATCACATTTGTTAATATACATGCTTTTAACTTCTATACATTTGTGAACTACCATATTTTGATTTAATAAAGTTTTAATTTTTTTGTTAAATACCTTATACTGTACTTCATTATTACTCATTCATTTCTTTTAATCTGCCAGTAAAGTGACCTGTTATGTAGTCGGAAATACCTTTCAGGTCCCGATTGTATAACCTGGAATGCTTTTTACTTCTCACAGGAGGGTACTACATCCGAAGACATCTTTATCCGGAAGCTCTATTTCTCTTGAACATTTTCCATTCTACACCGTTTGATAGATGCTGTAGAACTCCAATTATTCGAACTTCGATCATCCACATTGTCACAATCGATGGGAGAAAAAATTGTTGTATTTTTAATTACAGAAGAACCCCTCTAAACATGACTGGTCGGGTCCGAAAACCTGACCTGTTACCCGTTTGGCCGGTTAATCCGCGGTTTCTGTTAAAATACAATTTTCGTTCAAAAAGAACCAACAATATCGTCAGATGAGGAGTATACAAGCAAATGAGGCGTTGTTGCAATCAATTTATTGTACTGTATTTATCGTACATACATACAAACATACATGATGGATCAGGAGTTCCATCCATGTTGATGCTTCTTCATCTCGTATCCGTGCATTTGTCACGTCGGGAATGGTTGGCCAGGCCTGCTTTAGATTGCAGTTTTTTTCGCGTCTGGTACACACCCATTGATTCTTTGAAAGTGAAGGTTGCGACGTCGGTGATGGATGTATGGGAGTTGCTCTCGGAGTTTGGGAAAGTTGCTGCCTCTCTCTTGGATGTATTCTGACTGGTCTGATGCTGTAGTGTTGGACTTCTCGATGTCTGTATCGCACGTGGTCGTTTAGACCAGATCCGGACTTGGCTTCAAAGTCACATTCAGTGCATTTTAGATTTGGAGGCACAGTTATTTGCCGTCTTCTTCTATTAGTTTCTGTTGTTGTTGAATTTGTTACTTCAGGGGATGACTAATGGGCTTGTTTGAAGTGTGATTGGACATAGTCCCTTCCTCGTCTGCCATCTCGAGTAAATTGGCAGAGAGGGAATTTCCAAGTGTAGATGTCTTCTTCTTGGTGTGTGTCTATTCTTCTTGCTTTTTTGATCTCCATGCTTTGCTTATGTTTTTCTGTCACTAATTCTTAGATTTTCTCCCTCCATTCATGTCTGTTTGCAGTAAGGTTCCTCCACTTGTAAAGGTTAATATTTAAATGTTTCAAGGCTTCTTTTACTGTGTTTGTCCAGCGGTTTTTTGACTTTTGTTGCGATCTTTTGCCTATTGTGAGTTCTGAGAAAGCAATTTGTTGGGGCAGTCTAATTTCTTCCATTCTACTGACATGTCCAGTCCATCTTAGACGCTTTGTTCTTATGATGTCTTTAATTGTGAGCGTTTACTTCCTCAAGAACGGTTTCATTTGGTACTTTGTCTTCCCATTTTATGTACAATATAGACCGGGGACATCGGAGGTGGAATTCGTTCAACTTTTTCTTATGGCTTTGAAGGTGTGTCCATGTTTCTGACGAGTACAGGAGGAAGCTAAGCACTATTGTGTCATATATTTTAAGCTTTGTGGTTAACGTCAGATCATGAGGTTACCAAACACTATGATACAGTCTTCCGAATACTCTCCTTGCTGGATTAATTCTGTTCTCTACGTCGGAGTTCTCTGCATTGGAAGTTATTTGGTTGCCTAGGTATTTGAATGCTCTCACTGATTCAATAGGTGTGTCAACAAAGGTAATGGCCGCGGGTGGATAATTAATGAACATGCATTTTGTCTTCTCTTTGCTGACTTGTAGTCCAAGTCTACGGGTAGTTTCGGTGAAGGTGTTTAGTAGTTCTTGGAGTCCTTCAGAAGAGTCAGGTACGAGAGCACAATCGTCTGCAAACATGAGGTCTTGAATCTTTTGGGGTTTTATTTTTGTTTTTGATTTCAGGCCTCTTCTAGAGAAAACATTGTAGTCGCTTCGGTAAATGATGTGGGTTCCATGTGGGCATTTTTGAGCGACGTTTTTGACTATAACATGGATGTGTATAAGGAAGAGCATTGGGGCCAAAACGCAATCTTGCAGGACTCCAGTCTGGACACTGAACGGAGGTGCTTCGGAATTTTTAGTTCTTACTGTTGATGTTCCTTCATGCGTTGATTTGAGTATTGTCGGTTGGTCGGTGGGCATTTAAGTCGCTCTAATATGCTGAATAGGACTTCACGGTTGACTGACTCGAAAGTTTTACTGATGTCGATAAATCGATGTTTAATTCGGAATTTTGCTCGATTGTTTTCTCTATGATCTGTCGGATTGAAAAGATCATATCGATTGTTGATCTACTATTTCGTAATCCTCACTGTGAGTCTCATAGTGTGCCGTCTATGTGTGGTGTTAAGCGGTTGTATAGTATTATTGAGAGAACTTTGAGCAGAGAAATTCCACGATTGTTGTCACATTTCATTCTGTTGCCTTCTTATGCATTGGCACTATCAGTGAATTTTCATTCTTGCGTGATTTTCTTTTCTCTCCAAATGTTTGAGCAGAGTGCTGAGAGATTGTGCACTGTTGTTTGTTTCCCGGTTTTCAGCATTCCTGCGCTAATAGTGTCTGCTCCTGGAGATTTGCAGTTTTTCATTTCAGATATCGCCTTTTCTATTTCTAGCGTTGATGGACAATTGTCGTTAAAATTGCCGTCGCATTCAAAATCCATACTGAGAGTGGATGTGTCTACGTCATGCTCAATGTACACATTTTCAAAGTTATCTGTTCAGCGTTGAAGTCGTTCGTCTTGGTTAAGGAGAACTTCACCTTTTTGGTTTTCTATTGGGATTGATGGTTTTTACGGGTCCTATGACGGATGTAATACATTTTTACGTTGTAGGTGTCGTTTATGCTTATATACGACTGCATTTCCGTTGTTTTATTGATCCACCATTCGTTCTTTAAGAGTCGTAGTTGTTTTTGACAGATTTTCCGGACCTCTTGGAAGTGTCTTTTCTTACCATCAGTAGTATAGATCCGATAGTGAGTATGAGCCTCTTTCCTCTCTTTTAATATGGTGTGAACGGTGTCTGCATTTTCGTCAAATCAGTCTCCCCTCTCGCTGTATTGCGTTGGCAATGTTGTTTTTGCAGCGTTTAGGTATTTATTGGTGAAGATTTCCATTCTTTACCTACGTCGGTATTTTCTTCCACCGTTGTGTTGTCCAGTGATTGCAATTGGTTTTCAAATATA
>NNCF01126407.1:1001330-1020943 GCA_002313205.1 Laupala kohalensis | reverse complement strand
ATATATATATATATATATATATATATATATATATATATATATATATATATATATGCATGCAAAATTCGTCCCTTAATGTAGATAAGACGTACGTGACGGCATTCTTTTTCTTTTGAGAGTGACATTTCTTTAGATTCCATTTGGTTTCTGCTCTCATCATTCGATGGTCTGTGCTACATTCAGCTCCTATCATAACTCTGCATATTACAACATCTTTAGTTCGTATAATGAAGTAATCGATCATGTGCCATTCGTTGGATATAGGATGTTGCCAGGTTGATTGGAATTTGTGCTTCAAATAGAATGTTGAATTAACAATGGACAGTTTTTTTCTGTGCAAAACTGGAGTAACATGCCATTTGAGTTTTCTTTTCCGATTCATTTTTCCAAGTGTTAAAGTTTTGGCAAACTCTTTCGTTCAAGTCGCCAGTAATGATTAGTTTACGTTTCACAGGTATGTTGTTGACTGTTGTTGTTACACCACACCACAAACCCAGAAGCGATGTGGGTATTTTTTGGGTAGAAGCGGGATTCAACCATAAACCACAACCTTTATGTTAAAGTTCGCTGCCAGTAGCTTGGTTTCCCAAGCAATCAAACACACGTGTAATAACAATAAAATATTCCTTTAATACAAGTTAAATTGAAATCTGCGTATTTACAAATTTGAACGAACTCTCAAATCATAAATACAAGTTTGAATTTGTTATAACATAGTAATTGCTATCTGAAAGCAACAATTACACACAGATATAAATACTGGTGTTATCAATTAATTCGAAAATCTACCCAGATCATCCGAATCTCAAAGTTGCTATCCCGAAATAACTAACTGTTCCAAGTTACGTCATTCGCGCCTAATAGCAATGTAATTGAAGTACCGCAGCAATTCTCAGTGGTCTGACGACCAATACTAACCAGGTCACATATCAAATAACCTGGGTACTTCCATACACCCCGGAGAGTCTCAAGTCTGAAAGCCCCTGAGGATCTTCAATCCTCCCAATATATATGGAAGCGGAGGTCACGTGAATACACTTTCGCTACCGTACTGAGCACTCTACATCATCTTGGTCACCCCTCAGCTTCTGAGAACACTGTCTTTACCGATATGCCAGCGTCCTTCTCGGGTTGACCATTATTTTTGCATCCGGTGGAAATATTCCATTCACACTGGCCACGCACTTCTGCAACATTCTTCTGAGGGCATTCCTACTCAATTTTCAGAAGTACATGAAAACGGTTCAGCACCTACACAATGAACGGGAAGGCTTATTGGCGGGTATTTTTCCTTATTTGGCGGTGACTGGCACGACCCTTAATCTCCTTAGAAATTTCCGACTAGCAAAATGCTTGAAAATGTTAATATTTCACAAATCGATAAACTGCACTGGTCCTGATGTTACAGTTGTCCTCAAATTTTGGTTTCTTTGGCTTCATTATTGCTTTTGAGTGTAGGGGCTTAACAGCAGAGGAGGGTCAAGTCTTGAATTTCACCGTTGATTTGGATGAACATCATTTGATCATTGATAAAGAGCGGGTCAGCTACTACGCCTTTTTTCACCAGAATAGTATTTACGCAAATAGCGACACCGAAGTTATTTGCTTCATCTTTCTCTTTGCACCTGACCAAAAGTAGATGTAGCCTGGCTTTTCTCTTCTAATTGTCCACTTCCTCTCCAGTGGGTATCCTGCAGCAATATCTATGTTGTATCTGTTGAGTTCTTTGGCTACAAGTCCGGACCGTCTTGGTAGGTGTGTTGATGAGACCTTGTCGAGTCAAGCAAGGTTCTGGCATTCCAGGTTGCAAACTTCAGCTTTTGGTCTTTTTTAAACGGATGTTTACAATATGATTTTATATTTCTAGTTCTCAGCTGATTTGTAGATGCATTTTTGCCTCTTCCAGAATCCATGATGCGAACTATCTCTTGGTCTGACGACTGAAGAGAAGTGCGGGATTCGGAACTAGAAGTCCTACCCGCCGGGGGTATAATATCCTGTATGTTTTCAAAATTGGATAGTTCAGATGATTTGTTGCAAAAGAATTGTTTATGATGGTCTCTATAGTGTTACTAGTTTGCAATTCAATCGCATTGTAAGCCAAGTGACTATTGTTGAATTCGGCAGAAAGTTTTTACAGAATTCATAATCACATGACTTCCCCTCCTATTTTATCCGGGCTTGGAACCGGCATTGACCAGGATGATGTGTGTCAATGGCAGAGTTGCGAACCTACATACATAAATGAACACGAAATACAGGGTGAATCATAATTCATATTACACAGTTATAGGTGTTCTAGAGGGGACTAAGAACAGCAATAAACCCATGTCCGGAAATGCGTCGTTTGGAAGATAAACGACTTTGAACGACGGTAGGCAATACACATTGACAGAAGACTATGTCTCGTGTCACTTGATGTCTTGTGCGGCGTCATGTCACGTGTCATCAGAGAACAATCCACTGAATTGTTGCGCATGTACCCAGTTGCGACTGAGCGATCGAGAAAAACGGTACATTACAAAATGGCGGAGTATACGTTTTCCGAGTACATCGACATGTTGCTCATCTACGGTGAAAGCGGACGAAATGATCGATTAACACAACGCCTGTATCACGAACAATTTCCGGGTCGTGCACGCCAATCACATGCTATTTTTAGAAGATTGGAACTGGTTTTGGGAAACCGGCACCTTTAAGGCTAATACAGTCGATTGTGGTCGTGACCGGACGCGCCACACTGTTGACGTGAAAAAGGAAGTCCTCCAACTGGTAGACACGAACCCGTATGCGAGTACCTGCAACATCGCAGGTGCCGTGGATGTATCCCAGAGCAGCGTCTGGCGAGTTCTCGTTGAACAGCATCTTCACCCATACCACCTTCAGAGTGTGCAGGTATTGGGTCCAGCTGATTTTCCGCCACGGTGCGATAACTGCGTGTGGTTTCTACACAGCTGTAGGGACGTTCCAGATTTTCCACTAATCATTCTTTTCATACATGAAGCGCATTTCACAAACGAAGGTCTGCTCAACCGTCGTAACAGACACATTTGTGATGCCACTCACATCCATCGATTTCAACATCGTTTCGGTATTAATGAGTGGGCTGGAATTTTCCATGAAGATCTGATAGATCCATGTATTGTACCTTCACGGGTCACAGCTATTTGACCTTCCTGCAAGATGTACTGGTGCAGCATTTGGACGACGGACGATGTGGATCCAACATGATGACGCGCCAGCCCACATTTCACTCGACGTCCGTCAGTACCTTCACCAAACATTCGTGGACAGATGCATAGGTCACGGTGGACTGATTCGTTGGCCAGCACGATCGCCCGATTTAATACCTCTGGACTTTTTCCTATGGGGCTACATGAAGAGTATTGTTTACGAGACCCTTGTGGAGTCACAGGACGATCTCCTTGCCAGTGTAATGGCAGCAGCGGAGGTCATTCAAGACACTCCAGGACTTTTGGACCGTGTGCATGTGAGTATTGTTCGCAGGTACACTTTGTGCAACAAAACTTGTGGTCGCCTCTCTGAGCATGTTTTAGTTCACCAGGGGTGCCCAAAAGGGGGGGGGGTCGTGACGCAAACTGCGTCATTGAAGATTTTGGGGGAGTTCGAAAATGGAGATTCTTGGAGTTTTGGAATATTTAATAGTTAATTAATAAAATACTTTTTAAAAATACAAATACTAAAAAATCATGACAATGTCGGCTTAATTTTTCAACATTACGGACATTTTAACACGATGAATAATGTCAGTTCATTTTAGAAACCGTTGAATAAATAGTAAAAAGTCTTGCCTCGCAGAGATCTAGACCGCGAGCGTGGGTCAGGGGGTCATTTCATGTCTATCAAAAGACCGGAAGACTCATCGCCTTTGCGTGAATGAAGATGTGAGAAGAGATACCTGCCTCTCTATCTTGCAATGGTAAGATTACTCGACAGACGGCCAATTCAGAAAACAGCGTTGCTCTGAAGATTCATTGCTTCAGTGTATTCGTTTACTGTGCGTGATGAAGATCGGAGCAGAATTTTGTATCTCGTCTTTTTTCCCATGTTTTGCCGTTCGGGAATTTGCGTGTTTCTTAAAATCGAGTGACGAATTGTATTATAATTGCCTCATCATCTTTCTTTTTATATTTTACATGTGAAGTCGGGAACATGTATTTAAGGTACTTATCCAGTGAAATAATCCGATGAAACGTAAGAAATCTCGAAATCAGTGTTCAGTGCTTCTGAATCTGAGCATTGTCCTTTTAAATTTTAAAAATTCAAACTCTTTTCTGCTACATTCCTAATTTTTATCTGCTGAAATATAATTTGAAACCTAATTGTGTATTATATTTTAATCTCATTTAAATTTATCCTTGATAAGAAAAATGATATAGGTGATGAATACTTTCTCGTGTACGCGGTCTAGAGAGAGTATTGTAACTGAGAAAAAAATAGCGAGAATTTTTGGTGTCCCTGATACCGATTTTTTTTAATTCGACGTCCGTCTGTCTGTCCATCTGTGCGCACCGATACTAAATAAACAGGTGAGTCTATTTCAGTCATATTTTGTATTTTGAGTAGTTGTTGATGCACGAGCTCTAAAATGTTTTAATTTTTGATATTCATATATATCCTTTGTATTAAAATATATTTTGAAACTTTTATCAGAAGCGGCTCAGATTTTTTAAGATAGAATAGGAGTAGGAAAATAATATCTCTCAGACGAATTATTATCTCAAATATTTATCCCGGGGATCTTATTTATGCACTATATCAAGAGAGATCAAAACTATTTAGTGAAGATGTACTAAGCCGAGGGAGGTATCAGCTTTAGAAATCTATAGTCTGTAAAATATCGGAAGGCGGTTGGTTACCTCCCTCACAGTCACCCCTTCTTTGTTCCCAAATGTCTTGACCCAGAGGTGCTACCTGACACATCACCTTTCGCTCACTCTAACATCCTTACTCTCCGCGTACAGAAAAATTCTTCATTTTGGATTCAGCGCAAAATTTCAAGAAAAAATTGAACCAAACAATAGCCATTTTCAAGGAATTACTTTCTCTTTATTTTATACGCAGAAGATAAAACTGCTGTTGTCAACATCAATATAGACTGCATGAAAATGGTTGCTTTTTTGTAAAGTTAGTTTGCGTACTATATAGATGAGTCATAAGTGTGTGAGAAACATGTGCATTGGTTTTGTACACCGGTTTAAAAATAGAGTAAGGGTAAAAAAGAGAGAGAATGTTGTAAAATATTTCTAAATTTTTGGAATATGATTTGGAAGTGAGTCAAAGCGAAGGGGGGGGGGGGTTAATTTTATTGGGGACAGGGGGTCCTTGCAAATTTGAAGCGGGGGGTCTGCGTCATAGGGTTAGGGGGATGGGCACCTCTGAGTTTACGCCGGTACGAGTTGCTTGATGCACATGCTGCGTGTCCTTTGACGTTATTTCATAGTCGTTTATCTTCTAATCGGCGCATTTCCGGACATGGGTTTATTACCAAATATTGCTGTTCTGAGTCCCCTCTGCAACACCTATAACTGTGTAATAGGAATTTTGAATCACTCTGTATTAAACATCACAAACTTACATAAACTTTGAAAACTTAATGTATGTCCATAGAAAAATAGAAGCGGAAGCAAGAGGGGAATAAAACTGTCTAACTCTCTCTCCCCCCCCCACACACAGTTTTTTTCGTCACAATACAAACACATGGCATACCTAACGTCATGTCACTCCGTTTTACTTTTTAGCAAAAGGTCCGTCAAACAATGTCGAGTTACTACCTGTCAGCTAATATCCGCTGAAGGAGAGAGAGAAAAAAAATCTGCCCCACGCGACAGGCCTGTTAATCTAAAGATCGCTTGGTATAAGGCTGGTTAAGAGAGGTTCTACTATACTGTTTAGTAATCTAGATTTTTTTCTGTACTGAGCTAATTGTAACCAACATAGACCTATTATATATTTCAATGGTTTCTTCAACAATATTTTGGGAGATAGATTTCGTTTTTTCGTCAACATGATAAATTTTATTCAGTTTTCCTAAAAATATCGTTTTTAGAAGAAATCCAAATATCCGGATATTTGATTATCCGGACATAGTCCAGTACCAATTAATCCGGATAACATTATTGTCCATTACTCGTGAACACATTTTTAGTAAGAGGTCATATGCGGGTAATATCAGTGATTGAGCGAAGACGTTGCCAAGGGAGGCGCCATGGTGGAGGGATGTTACTGTGAATATATCATGAAATAATTTTATTCGATATGTAGCTGGAAAATGCTGTTTACTATGTGTTTATATTCTATTTTTCAAGCTTCGTAAAATTGTGCGATACGACTGGTAACTGACAAATTTCATTATCGTGACCAACCCTGGCGAGTTCAGATAGTATAACAAATAAATTAAGTACATAGAATATTACTTATGGCATCTATATTGTAAAAAATAAATATGGGGTAATAGGAAAGAGATTCGCAAGTACCAAGCTCCATGTTGCGGCGTCAATTGTAATATAAAAAATATGGGGTGCAAATGATGTGAATACTTACCTAGCCCACTCGGCAAGTACTTTCTGGGATAATAAATTTTCTCCTGCTATAAAATGGCTAGGAGAGGATCGGGGTTCGGCCATTAATTTACGTGAAATACACATTAATTCTTCGTGAAGAAAACACAGCTTTTATAAAATACTAGTTTAATCATTACTATCCAAAAATACAAAATACAACATTGCATTTCACTGTTTCCCCTTTAAGCACTTCCCAAAAAAGACATGAAACTAATTAATACCAAGATATACATCACTGACTTTATCACTTTACCGGATTGAGTCCATCTGAAAATATTTTAAAGTTTATGACTCTTTAACATCGTTTATCATACAAGTGTTACCACAGTTCATTATCGAAGCTCTTCTTCACATAAAGCTTCTAAAATTAAACTTAAAATGAAACTCAAAATTAGAAACCGTAATCATGATCAAAAATCATAGTTAAAATCCTCATATTAATGATGAATAATGCTCATAATGAACGTACTGATCGTAATGATCAAACTCAAAGTCAAAAGTCTCGTAACAATGCTCGTAATGAACGTAATGCAAATACTGATAATAATGAGAATGATGATCAAAATGATAATAATGATGGAGCGTCTCGTCTCCAACCTCAAATAATCAACTCCCCACTTCTCTGAGGGAACTGGTCAACGAAGCCCCATCCCCCACGCTGACGTCATTCCTAAATTTTAGCCTAACAATTTTTCACTCACGTGGCTTTCCTCTAATTGGTTGAAATTTCTGCGACGTGGTTGTTTATAAACCAATAACGAAGCTTGTTTCAACTAACACCACTTCGTCTTGTGATTTGGTATTTTTCCTAAATTGACAACTAATTTTACGATTCCAGGGTTTGTGACGCACTTATCTCACAATGTTTTATTCATTCTATTAAGAAAAATCCAATTCTCTGCTTCCTGCGAAATAACACTGAACTTTGACCTGTCTGCTTAACATCATCATAGCCTTCTTCTTTGTATGAGCTTGCGCACCCTTGTACAATCGTGACCCATCCTTCCTCTCTGTCCTTTCTTAGGTTTTTAACATCGATCAACATCAACTAATTGGGTCTCCCTCTTGCGAAGGGTCTCCGAACAACAGACCTCCATTCATTCCTTTACTAAACTCAGCCCATTTGTATTTTTCCTATGATTTCCCGCAATATCACAACTACTTACTTGTTCCTCCTTTCCACAGCGTCTGGAAACTCATTCCTAACAATCACTGTCCTCCCCCTTCCATTATTTCATCTTGAAACATGCCAGATCGTTTTCCAAAAGTTATAATACGTATTATGAAAGTTTACAATCAAATGTTTTGTTATGAACCCTGGACAGCACCTGGCCGCTTGCTCAAGTGAGGGTCGCATCCCCATCCCACTAATATTTTGTTAACAACTCGGCAGAACGCAGACCTTTCTGAAAACCCGTAGCTACTTGCCTGTGTCGTTTGAAGGGTCTTTGTTAAGAGGCGTTTTATTTTCGCGCCTGCTTGGACTCGCGAATACTAGATTTCTTTCTTTTTTTTCAAGGCTTATATGAAAAAATACTGAAATTAATAATTTATTACAATATAGACGAGAAAATTATCGGCGTTCGAGATGGAATATTTTATCAACGTGAAAGTGTATACTTCTACTTGGTAAAAACTTTTTGGAGTTTTTTTTAATAATGTCAAATTATTAATGACGTAACCTACATATTTCTCTGGTGTAATGTAACTTTCCGTCAAATATTGAGTGATTAACTGAATACCAATTACATGTTCTTATTTGTTGAAAAGTGTTTCTCTAGGTCTGATGAGGTTCCAAATATCCAGTACCATGAACACAGTGCATTCGCTAGAAAGTTCTTGAACTGTTCACCCCACGCAAATTGGAGAAGAGGAGGATAAAAACGTTGTGGTTGATCCTCCGTTCCTTTTGGAAACCGCAGTGCAGAAACCGAATCTCTCTCCGAAAGCGGTCAAAATACGCAGAGCAGATGACTCCCTCCATCGAGGCGCGAGTGAATCACTAACCAAGATGAACGAGTCAAACCTCGCGTCAACTCAGAATTCATCTGTCTATCCCAGTGAGACATGATTGCCTTAGAAAAGAACTTTCATCCACAAATCAAACATTTAACACTGAATTTTAGATTTTAGATTTATTTATATTCAATGTAATTACACAATTAAGAGAAAAATGAAATTATTAGAAGTGTTTTAAGTACGAAATAAAAATTATTTATATAACGGAACTAAACATATTTAGTCGAGGATAACGCATTCTTGTTACTTAATTACTCTCTTCAAAATAGTCCTGCATTTCCTCAAAACAACTAAAAGAAACATGAAAACACAATACCCATTTCTTAATGGGAACAGGTAAATAATCAAAATGAAGATTGTTGTGCGATAAATAATCAAAATGATCATTTTGGACAGTCTTCCAATCTACATATGATTTATTAACATACAAGTCGTAAGTGGAACTCGCTGAATACCCATAGTTTCGCTCGTGGATATTTTGTGAATCTTATTTCTCTTTGAATCTTCGTTGATCTCTACTGAAGATATACGATGTACTATTTACCAATATTTGATTTATTTGTCTTACAGCGAGGTTAAGGACATGAGGTCTGCTCATTCCTCCTAAGCGTGACTTGGGAGAGAGAATTGGGAAGGAGAGATATGGAGACACATTTTCGTTTTTACTACTCTTTAAGGCGTGCGCAAAATATTTGTGAACATTAGTGGCCATGTATTTTAATATTAATTTTCCCGTTAGCTAAGTGTCCTCCTTCACATTTTTTTCGGAAAATCAAGTTAGGAAACATCCTTATTGAGCGAAAAACAAATGAGTGATATAAACTTGTTTTCAGAGTGAATTATTTCCAGGCCGTAACTTAATTTTTGTTTCGTTTAAGACTTTTGAAATTTTGTTCGCTTTTAAAATGAAAATATGAAAATTTGAAAAACAGAATCTTTTAATAAAAATGTGCACAAATATTATTTTAGTGACAAAAATGGATTGACTTTGTATATTATTTGAAATGTTACAAATGAAAACGACAACTATGCAATTTACGTTGAAATGACGAAGTAAGGCATCCCTACTTTTCAATTCGACAATTAAAAAACCACAAGGACACTGGCCTTCTTAATCGAGGATATGACAACTAAAGAATTTAGCTGCTTGATATTTTGGAACATTAGGGCCTACTCATGAGGAAAGTCCAAATGGAAGAGGAGAACTTAATCGAACAAGTTAGGAAGAAATGACTTACGTTTTCAGTCCAAATAATAGGAAACTGTATCAATCAATTCTATGTCACATACAACTGAGAGTAGTAACGGTGCAATTATTAAAAAAGCTGAAAACATTGTGGATTTAAAAATTTTGCAGCATTTAGTTTAGCTCTTGACGACCCAAATGATGTCGAGTCTTCAGGATATTCCACAATTAGCCGTTATGGAAAAAAGGAAAAATCTAAGGCTTGGAAACTTTTATCGAGTTATTGTAAACACACTTGATGAAGTAATGAACAGGTTTGAGTTGTCTTGTGATAAACTTGGAAGTGTTGCGCCTGACAAAGCGCGAAGATAGGGAAAACCAAGGTGTTGCTTGTCTTTTCGAATAAATTAATGATTCATAGTAAAAATGCCGTTAAAAACTGCGTATGTTTTTGAACAATGATTTCCATATTCCGTGTTTCATATATGTTTTCACTACGTAACTCACCGCGAATATCTTAAAGCGAAATACTACAAATATAACAAGTAGAACATTGTTTTGCAGGTGATGAATTTGGAATAAATATCCGAAAACATCGTCGCTCGAACATCTTAAAAGTGTTGCGAGTAAATCGTGAAACAAGTGAATCGCCCATGTGAACAAATAATGAAGAAGGCGTGTTGTAAGATTCAGTGAACAATGTTTTAGAGTTCTTCTATCATTACATTTACTATAAAAAAAACGAAAAATGAAATCCAGAATGAAAAATGAAATCCAGAATGAAAAATGAAAACAACTTTCTGACTTATATTCCTAACAGAGTTGACAAAATATTTGCAACCTATCAATTTGGTTTTCCAAGGAAATAAAATAAATAGGAATCAAACCCTGGCACATCATAGAGAACAAGAATGTAAGGCATAAGACAACGCGAACCTGATACCACTAAAAAATAACAAAAAAAAAAGAAATACATTTAGATTCAACACTACAAAATCCAAACAATAAAGAAAACAACAATTGTTTACGATTCAAAATATACAACGAGTGTCTAAAAAAATAAAAATTTATTTGGTGAAGAATCCACCTATTTCGTCTTTTTGAAGAAAAAAATTCCTCTGTCAATACCCTTAATGAACACTAAATCACATTATTTCAAAAAGAATGTCCAAATATCAAAATGTCCGCGCATTTTTCTTTTTTTACAAATCTTCAGTTTTATTAGCTGCTTGCAGGTTTTTTACATTTTCCGTTTGATTTGACACTTGAGGAAAGTTTCTATGCACATGTGATTTTGATAAAGAACTATTTTTGCCAACCCTTAAAAGAGAATGCAAAGATACTTTTGAACTCAATTGCTCATCCACCACTACAGTGTGGTACAAAGAGAAATATTTAAATGAATATATTTTAGTCATGCTGTTTTGGTCTGCACTATTTTATAATCTTAACTTCCATAATGGTGGGTCAAATCTAGCTACTCCAGAGATCACATGAAGCGCATGGAGTCATGGCCGCTGATGAGAAACAACACCTATCCGGAGGATCGACCTTTTCAGGTTGAAATAGAAACAGTGCCGTCGATTCGGGGACTGTGGCTACTTTCTTGTCCCTTTGGCTACTTTCTTAAGGGGGAGGGTCCACGGGGTCTTGAACTCTCTGTTCCCATGACACATTATTCTGCAAAATTTCACATTACCATGGTTAAATTTATATGAATTATTATTGACTGAATATGTATATCAATGATTCAATTAGCTCTGATTTTATATTAATATTACACTTTTAACAACAATAAACATCTATTCTTTGTAAGAGATTGCTTCGTTCATATCTCAGGCCCCCACCTGAAGTAAAATCCTGGCTGCATCCATGAAGGAGAGGTACTTTACCCCGCACCCTAAGAAATGGAACCCTTAGGGACAACGACATAACATTTTGTAATGTGAAATAAATAAAAATTGAAAAAATGTCACCGGAAACATAAAACTAATTAAATAACATATTTTTAGCTCAGAGGAAGGGTCCTCCCAAGGATGACAATAGTTAACTGTCAATAGTCAATAGTTAGCCGTGTAAGTTACAGTAACTGTTCATTGTCCTCGCTTCATTTTTAATGTATCATTTTACGAGTTTCTATGATTGGTTTAAATGTGTGTGGTAAACAAAGTATTGTATTGTTGTCCTAGGTCTATCAACTATTTTAAACATCCTGATTGGAGGAGGGTTGGAAGGGCTGTGTAAAAGGGGTCGCGGGGTAAGGGGCTCCCGAATTCAATATCTGCCCTAGACCTCCGAAGTCCTCGGCGGTTGTTGTGGAGAACGATGGAGAAGCTTTCATCTACAGAAAACGGAACGTGTCGTGGTGCGAGGGCAACCTCCGTGCACCAATTCCACTGTGATTTCGAGGAAGGTCGCGGGCCAGCGAACATCTTTATGACGCCGTTGTCACCAGCGATGAACAACTTCATCTCTCAGATGACGACGTATCCGCGTTTTTTTGGTCCAGGATTTATGGTAGTTTAGATTTCAATGGGATTTGTGGTTAAAGATCATATGAAGGATGATCATGCGCTTCTCCAATTACAGTAGAGCATCAATTATCCGAACTAATGTCAGTGGTGGCTTGGATAATAAAATTCACAGAAAAAATAGAGAAAAATACTTACCTTTAATTTGTCGAATAATAATTCGTAAATATCCGGAGAGATTTCGATTTTTTTTTCTCGAGCGATTTCAATACTTTGCTTATGCAACCTGTATAATTGGAAAGTAATAAAACCTTTTTTGTGTAAATTTTATCTCGAAAATTGTGCAACGTACGGAAATGCTGTGTATCAATCTGTACGCAGAACTTCATGTACAACAAAAATATTCATTTTTTAATGTTGATTTTTAGGAAATCGGACGTGGGGCACAGTATGTAAATTCAGAATGAGCTGTCCAGAAATGGGTTTCTATTACTAATGCATTCAAAGCTTAGTTTCAAATTCTCAAACTTAGTTTTTTTTGTTCTCGTCCGATGTGATTCATACAAAAATGTTATGTTGACTTTGTTTTTGAAAATTTTTTGTCACACTTAGTGAGTTAGCAAAATAATGACCGCGTCGGATCAGACGATTTGCGTGTTCATCACAGTCGGGAAGTCACCAATTTTTTGTTCTGATGGTTTATTTCAATTCATGTAGCGATTGCAAAATTTTGCATTGTAATTAGTTAATACAAGTTCTCTAATTATATAATGTATCTGACTCCATATTTTGCGTCCAATAACAGAAGGATAATGGTATTAAATAATAACTTTAACCATCCAGAACAAACACTAAAAATTATTTATAACTTGCCAATGTTAAATGAAACAACTGAAATCATTTCAAACAGATCAACATAAGGTTTTTTTATCATACTGGTTATGAATGACGTAAAGTCAGCTTTATCAATTTAATTCTTTATCAGTATTCAAGTTTCTCTGAATTGATGTTAATAAATTATATACTTCCTATATTTAAAATACATTAATTAAGCATTGAGGAATAACTGTAAAACACAATATACATACACATACATAATCTGGACTAAATACATAATTAATACACAAATGACAAATGAAAACTAACACCTAATCAATATTGAAATGACATTGTTATTAATAAAAACTAATATTAACCGTCCAATCAGTTTGTACATGTCAATATGATATTTAGTACTGGAACAATTCTATCGCAATTGCATTGAAACTTCTATTTATTAATTAATGACGTTTTGTACGTTTGTAATTACTGACATAACGATTCATACAACGCACACTAAGTTAAATGTCAACTTGACAATATTTCATGCAAGACTCACGGTAAGTCGTTTCTCATGTTTATCCTAGTTAGGTAGTAGCCGTCTCGGTGACCTATTATACCACACTATATTTGGTTGATGATTTTGCTCAATATTGATATTCACGTTTGTATATTTTACGTTGCAACGCGTTGAGTACGTTGTGCAAACACTAATAAATGTATTAAAAGATTCAAACTACAATCCGATCACTAGAACGACACGAGTTCAGAGTTCTAGATGGACACGTCTGTTCATGCGAGACGCTGGTCCTAGAATGTCTAGAAGAAGCTCTTCATCGTCTGTCTTTTATTTCACTATAAAAGTTTTTGATTGGTTCTGCCTGACATTAATTATTCTTCTGTTAAATATAGTAATTATTTCGTCCTATTACATCACAGATGAAAAGTATTGTTCACGGAATGTACTAGAACTTGTTATTGTTGTCTAAATAAAGTTTTGTTTATTTAATTTTTCCCCCCAGGGGACTTACATCGAGTAAGTACGTGTTTGGCGAACACGGGGCCCCGAGCTGAGTCTGGCATTACTTCCACTTACTTGTGCCATGCTCCTTCCTTTCTCTTTTCTGACCTTCCTTGGTCACCTCTTGTTCTTTTCGATCCCGACGCTATTAGGGCTAGGGTATCTTTCATTTTCCTCTTTCCTCTTAAAAAAAAATGTTTTTAGTAAAGTCGTGAGATATGTTAGGATTTGATTTTTGAGTTGTAATTCAGGAGGGTTTTTAGTGGGTATGGCTGAGTCATTCGGCGAGTCCCACACGCGAGGAGAGTCATGTTGGCTCTCCCTAGTGCGTAACTGCATTTTCCCTACCTGTACAAGTTTTAAGGGCTCTAGTGACCTCGATGTTGACGAGCCCTAAAGCCCCACCAAAAATAATAATAATAATTAATTTTTATTATTAACAACTTTACAAATATTCGATCTTCCTAATTCGCCTCTTCCGCCCGTTACACATTTGTCCACGGTCAGGGTATGTAGCTCCGCTACAGTTTCAATGCATCAATTTGTTCGGGAGTTATCGGATAAACAAAATTCATAACATTCATACAAACTTACGTACATACCTACATCCACACGCACATTCAACCTCATACGACATCGGACCTCATCGCCAAAATGTGAAAATAGACTCTTCTGGAGGTAATATGTAAAGATCCGAAGAGATCTCGAAGTTATTTTTCCAATTATTACAGTACCACTTTTCTGAATAATTAGAAATGTGAAGAGTAGAATTTTTTTGCATACTCACGGACTGTCATACCCTATACTTTTTATCAATTAATAAAATTAATCCCATCGACCGCCCCACACCTTACATTATAAACTGACTTTCAACTCTCCCCTATTCCGCTCCATGTCGATAAGATACATCAAAGCCGGCTACAATGAAACCATTTCTGTTTAAGTGCTACTATCTAATCATCACAGATGAACTTCCTTTCCGTTAAAGATAAATAAGAAATTTTACTTTCACCCGTGTTGGGCTAAATAATGAATTTTTATCTCCATTATTTACAATTTTTAGCTACACGATATTAGTTTCATTTTGCGGTTTTGTAAAAATTCTGAAATCTGTTTACAACTATATTCGATGAATTGTAGAAAAACACGTCATTTTTCTCGAAAGATTATAACTGTCATACTGTAAGTATATTATAAAGATTAATTAATAATATTTGAGGATAAAATTATGTGCATATGAGTGGTGATATGAAGGTCACTCCAAAATAAATGCATAAATTTTTTTCAAAAATCCAACTTTTGTTCTATTTGCGGAGGTCATAGAAACATTCTTCCTGCTTGTATTAAAATTTAATTCAAACTGTTTCCGCAAGTCGCGCAGTCGTAGCAGTCATGTCAACATAGCTTCACGTCAACATCACTTGATGTTCGTCTGAAACAACGTGCCGTTGTAGAGTTCCTGTGTTGTGAGAACGAGACAGTGACAAAGAGGTTGAAGGTGTATAAGGATGACGCTGTTGATCGCAATTCAGTTAGTCGTTAGCCAAGTAGTTTGTCTGGAGAAAATGGGCACGCCAATACTTGGTACCTCCCATGCAGCGGCTGACCGAGCTCTGCGCAATCTGTTTTTTTTAAATTCAGAAAGTCAATTGCTTGTGAACACCATACCACACGGAAGCAATATCAATTTTGACGCGCATGTGGCAACCCTTTAAAAATTTCATGAGCTAATGCGTCACGTTCGACACATCAGCAATAACACGATGTTTTGCTGTTGCATGATAACACTCGTCCACATGTCAGTGAGAAAACCAATACCGACATCACAAATTTTGGATGGATAACACCCACCCTATACCACTGATCTGGTACTGTGTAATTACTACCTCTTCGTAAACTAAAAGAAATCCCTTCTCGGAAAGCGGTGATTGGGAATCAAAAGTGTTGGGGGGGCAAAAAAATTGACAATTTTCATTTACATGTCATTTTCTTTATATTTCCTCTAAGTATGCTTTAAATAATTAAATAAATCAAAGAAAAGACAACTGGTGATTACCACATCAAGGATGGTGTAATTTTTTTATAATTCCCAGTTTTAGACGGTTGAAATGAAATTTTTATCTTTCCCGAAAGAAGTGGGGGGGGGGCTGTCCTCCACCCACGCCATAATCGCCGCCACTGGCGGAAAGAGATGACATAATGATGATGCCTCTCTTGTGAAGGCTGCTAAACAGTGACTCAAACGAGCTGGTCAAGACTTTTACCGACCACAGGCTTTAGTTCCACGGTGAAGTAAGGCAGTTGAAAGGGGCGGATATTTTGTGGAAAAATGACTTTTTGTCTCTCAAGAATGTATCAACAAACCGTAAAAATATTAAAGTTATAGAAAAGAAATTGGATGTTCAAAATAACATTGTGCATTTCTTTTTGAGTGACCCTCGTACGTATTGTCAGTAAATTTTGGGTCATATTCTTCAGAGTTCTGTTTTCTTACATTAGATATGATTATATTATAGTTCATCGATATCAAGGGAACAACTCCTCTGACCAAATTCATGAAAAATGATTATTTCACTAACCTTCTGTGAAGATAAACTTAGCCCAATAGAAGTGTTTAACCCTAGATATACTTATTTTATTATTATTGTCATAAAAATAGTCTTTTTATGCTTGTAAAAAATCACTGGTTTTTCTTTTTGGTACTGAAGAAATACAATTCTTTCTTAGTACTGCATACCGCACTAACCGCACTAATAGTAAACAAACCGCAGTAATGTAAGTTATTTATAAACTTTCAGCAGATCATCATTTCTGTGTTTTATTTCCATTATTTTCGAGAATTAAAAAATGTGCCTCTTGTTTCAAAATATTTGCTGTATTTGTCAATTAATCCGGAATTATCTTTGTCTATTATAACCTCTCTTATCTCCTGGAGACAGTTATAAAAGTTCTTCATTTCATTTTCATTAAAGAACACATAAATGTAGCCTATAAATTCTGCAAACTTACGCTTCGCATTCCTTCATTGTGTACGTATTGTGTTTCCTCGAGAATTGCGGTCAAAGTATTAATGCCATAAACATCTGACTCAAGAAGTATGTTATTGAGACCACCGCCTTCGAAAATTATCCTGAGCAACGTATAATTTTTATGTGGAACTTAACAATTATTCTTATTCATTCTTTTTTTCTAATCCATGAATTTCTCACAAATGACATGAAATTTAAAATCGAAGGAATTGAACATAAGATAACTTTTGCACACTTATTCAAAGAAAGAGATAAATTAACAAAAAAATCATAGTAGTGTACATTTCATGAAGTAGGTGGCTCGGGATAGCTAAACGAAATCTAACAGCAAGTGAATTTTTATATTCTTTAAGTATTCTTTTTCCTGAAAGAATGTCTACTCTGGTATTGCATTAACTGATGGTCTGAAGCTGTGTATTGATTTGTTATACTGAAGTACACATAAGATTCGTAGACAATCAGGAAGATACGTGAAAGGGAAAATATATTTACATAGAATAGATGCATTTTGCGAAACAATCTGCACTAATTGCAACAATGAATTCCCCCAGGGGACTTACGTCTAGGGAGTAAGTGTTTGGCGAACACGGGGCCCCGAGCTGAGTCTGGGATTACTTCCACTTACCTGTGCAAGGCTCCTTCCTTTCTCTTTCCTGACCTCCCTTGGTCACCTCTTGTTCTTTTCGATCCCAACGCCATTAGGGCCATTAGTATCTTTCATTTTCCTCATTTTTTGTCCCCCACTCATTTTTTGTCCTCAATGTTTTGATTTTTGGTTTTGAGATATGTTTTGGTATGTTGTAATTCAGGAAGGTTTGTAGTGGGTATGGTTGAGTCATTCGGTGAGTCCCACACGCGAGGAGAGTGATGTTGGTTCTCCCTAGTGCGCAACTGCATTTTTCCTACCTGTACAAGTTTTTAGGGCTCTAATGACCTCGATGTTGACGAGCCGTAAAGCCCTATAAAAAACACAAAACAATGAATTCCATGACGAATGCTTTTAGGTAATTTTTGCCTTAATGTTCACGTACAGGCTTTTCTCTTACGAAGGTATGTCATTTTCAACATATTTTTCATTTCAACATATTTGGTTACATTTTTTTTCCTGACAAGTGACCGTAACAGTACAGGTGTCGAATCTTGTCCGCCTAAAAATTCATTAAAACCCTCATAACTCATTGCACAAAGAAGAAATAAAGATGAAATGTATACATTATTTTTTGGATTAGTATTTTTTTTCTTTATCCTAGCTCATAATATACGAAGTTACTTCAGTGTAAGGATTATTTAACGCTTTATACGTATGTAATATTCAAGCTTACATCATATAGTTGAATTAAATGTTTAGATCGGCTGAGATAATTAAGAAAAGGGTTAAAATACTTAAGAGTCTACGCCTCACTTACAAAAATACAAAAATTTAATTCGGTCACTAAAAAAGTACTCACGACACTGACGCTATATTAGTAATTTTGTTATATACAATGGAACATAAGCAGGGAAACATAAACAAATCTTACCTCTAAGCAGAGGGGAGTTCCATAAGGGAGGAGAGCAAAACAGATTATCGGGCGAGGCGACTGAAGGGTGCCACGAAGCAGGGGCGGCTCTAAGATTGTTTTTGGTGGGGATGGGAGGGGAACGAGATACCGGTAGATCTGAGATCCCTCCCTTGGAAAAAACTTCTCAAAACTGTACTTTAAGACATTCCGATACAAAACAATTCATGTGTATTATTACCTAAAATTACAATTTTATAAAAATAAACCAAAAATAAACCCTTAAATTTTTACATTTTGAAATGCGATCTCTTTACGACACATTATGAGGACCAATGACAAACCATGGTTGCAAACCACGGGAAGGGGGCAAGTCGAGGTCATTGCTCAAAAATATAGCTGGAGATTCTTCGTGAACGACCTATTCTCCAAGGAGCACAAGGAAATAAGTAAGACTAGGGATTCAAAGAGCAGGGTCAAAAACGCAACAAGCTCTGTGAAGCTGGAACAACATTTAGGGCACAACCGAAAAAGTCATTCGACATAATTATGCACTCATTAATTACTACTTACTTACTACAAATTAAAATTTATTGCTGTTGTATTTTTTTAAAATAAAGGAGGTTGTTCCAGCTTCACTGTGTAGCTGGAACAACCTTCTTCAAATTCAAAAATTTTCAATTTTTTGTGCATTTGTTACTACACATTTATTACTAATTTATTACTTCAATAATAAATTCATTACTATTGTTATTTTTTCGGCACACATAATTCTCCCCGGTTGGCAATTACGTTTGCCCTAAGTGAGGGTACCTGCTCCTAAGCACCTGTCAGCGAGGCTAGACGGGCACTCTCTCACCCCCAAAAGTGCAGGCTACGGTGGCCTGCCTTTGTCCCGTGGGACACCTTTCACTAGGCAGCGCCCAATTCCCGCATCTTCTATTTACCAAAATTTTCACGCATTAGCATTGAGCTTCCTTAGCCC